>JAJEJO010005289.1:136119-255590 GCA_020662805.1 Glaucomys volans | reverse complement strand
CCATTCCCACCTCCCCCACTTCCCTTCATTCCCCTTTGTCTGGTCCAATAAACTTCTAATCCTCCCGTTCCTTTTTGTGGGTTAGCATCCACACATCAGAGAGAACATTCTGCCTTTAGCTTTTGGGGATTGGCTTATTTCACTTAGTATGATATTCTCCAGGTCCATCCATTTACCAGCAAATGCCACAATTTCATTCTTCTTTATGCTTGAGTAATATTCCATTGTGTATATATACTACATTTTCTTTATACATTCATCTGTTGCAGGGCACCTAGGTTGGTTCCATCACTTGGCTATTGTGAACTGAGCTGCTATAAACACTGACGTGGCTGCATCACTATACTATGCTGATTTTAAGTCCTCTGGTTATAAACTGAGGAGTGGGACAAGTGGGTCAAATGGTGGTTCCATTCCAAGTTTTCTAAGGAATCTCCATACTGCTTTCCAGAGTGTCGTTTTTAAAAAAATACATTAAAGGGTGCTAGGGCAAAAGGGAGATAGGGCAAAAAGGAGACTACTGGTGAAAGAAACTTCTGTTCCTATTGTGCCTTCTTTTAATGGCTCATAAAAACATTCTTTGTCACCTCTGCTTGGAATATTCTTCTATAAGTAATTTGCTTAACTTCTACATAATCTTCAGGGACCTATTTAAAGCGCATCTTATAGAATCATAAACTGTGAGGGATCAAAAGGCCCTATAAATCCACTGAATTCAGGTTGTTTCCACTATGCCTGTCTAAGGTCATACTCATGGGTTGTAACAAAGTTGAAATGTACCACTTCTTCAACTAGTGCCTATTTCACTAAATTAATTATTTCCTTAGGTAATTATTACTTATAAAATTTAAGATTAGAGCAAATCAACTTTTAAGAAAAACAAATTCAAAATAATTCATTTATTGTAAGGCCCAAGTTAATAATATTCCTGAAAACTAAGGAGTTAGTTTATAAATTCATTATTTTGAGTCAAGTACCAACAATAACTTGGTTATATACAAAAAGATTACAGATGTCAACTAATATTTATTTCATAGATAAGCTGACTGTCAGTCACTAAATAGAATTTCTCCCCCAAGAGTACAGCATTTATTCCAGCCTCTGCCAGTGGAAGTGTTGGAGCAGATGTTGGCAGACTGTGACATACAGTATGTCTTTAAAACTTGTTGGGGTGTGAAATTTCATAAGGTCAAGAAATGCTGCATTTTGATCAGCAGATAAAGGAATTCTGTACTTTCCAAATTATTTCAGACAAACTGATAGAATTACCAGCAAAATGGACAAACTCAGAAAACTACACTGTTTTAGGTGGGACATGGTAATATATGCTGCTAATGGTTTAAAACATAATTTCTATGTCTTTAAAGTAAATGTTCACCCAAAAGATCTTCACAATAAAAATATGTTCTTAATTAACACAAAATATTAATTGGAAAAAGAATTTAAAATATAATTTCCTACTGAAACAAATCATTAATATCTAGTGAGCATTTTGATGGGGAAAATGTTTTTCTTAACTAATATAGATATGTGATAGTGGTCTTATTTTTGTAAAAATAAAATCCCTATGTAGGGATTGACATAAATGGAGAGGGAGTTTATTATAAGCTAGTATATTTATCATTTGAAAGATTCCACAAGCCCTTTAGTTGATCTTTTCTTTAAAGAAATGAAATTAGGATAAAGAAGACTAAGGCTATTGTAATGGTAAAATGAACATTAATAACATTCAGGAAGTATTGTTTTCTTGGATTTTTTAAACTGTTATTTAACTGTATTGTTTAGCTTCAATTTTTCCTCATGTTTTTTAAGTATGACTGAGACAACATACAACCAAAATAAAAATTAACGAGGCTGTCCAGTTAAAAATTTTATTTCCATGATCCAGATTCTAGCAAGCTCTCATGAAAGTTGATTTTCAACTTAACTTTAAAATGTTTTATTTCTGAATTAACACAGAAAGATTCTTTCACTGATGAATCAGCAAGTGAATAGAGACTGAAGAGCCTGGTCAAAACATATCAATGACAATTGTCACTTTTCAGTTTATTTTGTGCCATGTTCAAACAAATACAGAATTTCTAAATAAATCATGAACATTTTTGTTTACAGGAAGAAAGCAAAGTATGGACATAAAATACCCTCAGAAAATTATTTCTAATGTAAATAACTTGTTTTTCACCATACAATCAATCAAATGATCTAAGATTGTAACAGGAAACATCTTACAAATCAAGTACATCTTACAAACCAAGTTCTGGAACTGGAACATCTTACAAACCAAGTTCAATCTAGCAACCAAGTTCAAAGGTATTCTTAAACATCTTCTAAAGAAAAACTTGTGACATATCTGGAAATTATATTTATCCCATTCAAATTCTAAATATGAAACATATTAAACCATATTGCACTGCATAAAATTATATACTTAATCACTACAAATTGAAATTTCTATCAAAGCTGAAATTTTCTTTGCTATTTAATATAGACCCAAACTTTCCCATAGGTTTCTTATATATCTTAAAATGTTAAAATCATAAACATAAATAAAAATAAGGCGAATGAACAATTGTAATTAACTTACTTGCCACTGAAAAGTTGTTGAGGGGATAAGGTAAATCCACATCTTGAGGTTTCTCTTTATATCCTATGAATGAGCCATCTGTCTTCAAAAGGAAATATCTTGGCCTCCAGTTTTTTATATATTCTCCTACATGAGGAAAGCATGCATGTTAATGCTGTAAAAAAATGAACAGCAGCCCTTACACAAAAAATAAATTATAGTACAATATATGTTCTACAACACTGGCCTTCAAAAATTTAGTTAGGCAATTTTCTTTTAACTTAGCTTACAAAAGAAAATACATAAGCCTACAATTAACATTCAATAAAAACCCAAACATGTTTTGTTTTTCATGATTTCACACTTTGATAATTCATTTGCACCATTATTCCTACAGAGAGTCATTCATCTGAGTACACATTTTGTTCAATTTTTCACTTTATTAGTTAGTCATTAGCGCATACTTCTAGCCGGTTTAAAAAGCTTTGGTAAAGAAACCATACAGGATCTATGAATTTCGATGAAAATCTCTTATAAAAGGAATATGAAATAGATTTTTCTTCCCTGTGCCACTAATAACATAATTTGTAAAAAAGAAAACAGCTAAGTTTTCATTATTAAATCATGACTATAACTTTCTTTTTGGAGGAAAATAACCTTTCACACAGTGCTGTAAATAAATCAAGAAAACAAAAGATGAGTTAATAGCAATTAAACCATACACCAACTCACACATATATACACAAACATAATTGTTAAGAACATATGGTACCCTGCCATTACATAATCCTCGATAAATGTAGCCGCAAAACATTCTAAGCAATAGAGGTGCTTAGGAAAACTTCTAAGCAATATAAGTGCTCCATGACACCTCAAGAGCTGAATGGCTATCTGGTCTCATTTTCCAGCTCTCTACTGGATATTTCTATCTTTTTATTTAATCTCAAATGCTGACTCACAGAACTATAAAAAAAAAATAAAAATAGTTCAATTTTTGATACAAATCAGCTTCTTCTCTTGATCCAAGCTCAAATCTAGCATCTGACTTCTTCTCTGACCTAGACTTATCAGTAACTAGGTCAAAATGGACTTCATGTATCATAAAATATAATCTCTTCCCAACATATATTTCAGATGTGAAATCATTTTTCTGAATCAGCAATTATCAGACTTATTTCTGTCTCTTTACACCCTTAAATATTACTGAGAACCTAAAGAGTTTACACATGTAGGTTATATTTGTGTTTACTGTGTTAGAAATTAAAACTTAAAAATTTTTATTACTTTCTTAAAAAGTAACAATAAACCCATCACATGTAACATATAAAAATTAACTATTTTCCAAAAAAAAAAAAAATAGAAAAGGAGTACTGCTCTGCATTTTTGCAAATCTCTTTAATGTCTGGTTTAATAGAAATAGATTCTCTGCTACTGCATTCACTTTGCTGCACTATGTTGTTTTGGTTGAAATATAGGGGGAAAATCTGGATCAAACAGATTACATATAGTTGTATTTCTTTGATATGATACCAGATTTCACCAAGGAATAGATTCTAAAAGGTTGGTTGTAATATGAAATTTGAAACCTTATCAATAAACTTTCTGTACATTTTGTGAAAAAATGTTGATCTACATTACACTTTGAATGAATCTTTTACACTGTGCATGCTATTTGGAACATCATGCACTGGTCCTACAGAAGACACATGTTTATTGACTTATGCTGAACTTCCAAATGTCAACACATTTCATACATTTACATTTGTTATCAATACCACCACATCATCAAAAAAGTGAATGCAGGGAAGCTATCAGTCTCATAGTGTTACATATATTTTCCAAATTTGTATTATTTGTTTAAAACCTCAATTTTCATCGTTGCAGCAAATAACGTCAGGTTTTTTCCCTTGTGTGATATACTCTTCAAGTGTTTAGCCTAGTGTCCTCTTGACTGATGTGCAATAAATTCATTAAATAAATGGAGGAGATATAGGAAAATCCTTCTCACAAATATGTAAGTGCATAAAAAATTAAAAAGAAACCTGACGCCCTTCAACTGTTTTAATGAAAAAATATGGTACTAATGTCAAGTCTCATAACTTAAGCCAAAATTCATTAAATCAAAATAATTAAATTCATAGTTCCAAGTTTAAAAATGAAATAGTTCCTTAGTTATCTTGTTATTTTATTTTTCCATTTTTACTTATGTATTCCTATATAAAGTTTAAAATCACTAGGCCTTAATTCTCCAGTGAATGATACAAAAGGTAGATTTCAAATATTGCTGTAAAATAGTATGTAGAAGAGTCAGGCATGGTGACACAAGCCTGTAATCCCATGGCTCAGGAGGCTGAGGCAGGAGGATCATGAGTTCAAGGCCAGCTTCAGCAAAAGTGAGGCACTAAGCAACTCAGCAAAATCCTGTTTCTAAATAAAATACAAAATAGGCCTGGGGGTGTGGCTCAGTGGTCAAGTGACTGTGAGTTCAATCCTGGTCCCCTCCTCAAAAAAAAAAGTAATGTAGATTTACATTGGTAAATATGAAGTCTGCTGAGCTCAGTAACAATAGTTTATTGTAACAGATAAAATGAAACATTCAGACAGTTGGGTGTGGTGGCAAAAGCCTGTAATGGTTGGGTGTGGTGGCAAAAGCCTGTAATCCCAGCGGCTCAGGAGGCTGAGGCAGGAGGATCATAGGTTCAAAGCCAGCCTCAGCATGGGCAAGGTGCTAAGCAACTCAGTGAGACCCTGTCTCTAAATAAAATACAAAATAGGGCTGGGGATGTGGCTCAGTGGCCGAGTGCCCCTAAGTTCAATCCCTGGTTTCCCCCCCAAAAAGAAACATTCATTTGAAAAACAAAACAAAAAAAATATGGTAACATCATTTCTTTTTTATTTTGAACACAATGAAATACACCTATTCAGGAAATGTGACATTAAAACAAATAAAAATCACATTTTTATTTCTAAGCCTACTTTCCTTTTCAGCCACTAAATATTTACACCCTCAGATGACAAAAAGAAAAATATCACCATATAAATTTCATATCTTTTAAATTAAATTTTAGAAATTTGAAATATTTTATGCAGTCTATTATAGAACTTCTGATTGCCAAAAAGTTCTTTTAAAATAAACTATTCACCCCTTAAACATAATACATTATATCCAGTGAGATATTCATTCACACAGAAGAAAAATTGAAATGTCACAATTTCCCTTCTTGCTAAAAGAAAAATAAGCATTATTTCTACTTTTAAGTGATTCTGAGTTCACTTACTGAAAAATGGATCTCAAACTTTCAATGAAAATTCCTATATCTGTTTTTTTGTTCTCTTTTCATTGTTTATCTACAATATGAATGGACTTACCAAGAAGGTGCTTAGAATATATTCATTTATTTAGTCATTTGTTCTAAATGCTTGGGATGCACACCCCCTGCCCCAACCCCTGCCAAAAAAGGGACAAGGTCTCTTAACTTCATGGGACTTATTCCAGAATTTCACCAGATTTCAGGTGCCCCTAAATGTTTGGAGAATGGTACTAAGTTATTTCCTGAAAAAAAGAATCTCTGTTATATGTTACCAATAAAATGCTGCAATAAAGTTCACGCAGTAGTATGGTATGTATACCATAGTATAGTATGGTATATTAAATATTTATTGTCTGGTTCCAAAAATGGAATGAAAAAGGAATGGGCCTTACAGAGGGACACAGACTCAACAGATAGGAACTGAAAATAGTAACAAAATAAGCAAGCTTTCTTGTCACTTACTAGGCTCATTATGGAGGACAAGATCACTAGCCTGAAAGAGTATGAAAAATTATGGCTTTTCATAATATCCTGGCAAGACACTGTGTATACTAAGGATTAAGTAAGGGCAAAGAATTATTCTGAGAGGTTAGGGGTTCCAGTTGGGTCTTGCCCAGTTGGTCAAGGAAAAAAGGAACTAAACACTTTCATCCTAGCTCAGTAGTTGAGGCAGTCAATGTTGCTATAAAAAACATGTTCTCAGACTATTCTAAAAAATATGGACAAAAAGTTCTGGCTTTTATGAGGCTAAGTACCCAAAACAAAGGTATCCTCCTTGCAACCAATTCTTTTAAGATGAACTGCTAAAACTCTGCCACAATTTTACCTTTTTTTTTTTCTTTTTTTTCTTTGCAGTGCTGGGGACTAGAACCCAGGGTCTTGTGCTTGCAAGGTAAGCACTCCAAATGAGCTTTCTCCCCAGCCCACAATTTTACTTTTAAACATCAAATTTTCACCTCAGTTCATAATGAATCTCAGAGTAACTAAGTTTTTTATTATCCTTGCATATTTATGGCTTATAGGTTTCAATTTAAGATAGCTTGATTAAAACAGAAAGTCTTATTTTAAAAAAAGGATTCTTGTGGTACCAAGTATTCTTTTTTTTTTTTTTTTTTTTTCCCAGTGCTGGGGATTGAACCCAGGGCCCTGTGCTTGTGAGGCAAACACTCTACCAACTGAGCTACATCCCCAGCCCCCAAGTATTTTAAAGAAATTTTTCTTATGACACTCACCATTGTACATCTAAAATTTGTGTGCACCATCATGATTAACCTTCAGTAAGCACTGCAATCACAACTGGACAAAATTTCCAACACAACATCCTCTCAACTTTTTCTATCTACTTTAATGGGTACTTCCTTTTTCATCCTCTTTGCTGGAGGTTATATCTATTTTGAAATACATGGTTAATCAATACCAAAACACTTACACAGTCATGCTTTGCTTAGTGACAGAGATACATTCTGAGAAACACATCCTTAGGTGATTTTCTCACTGTGCAAACTTCATAGAATGTACTTACAGAATCTTAAATTTATAGCTTACTATACTACCTAGGATATAGGGGTGTGTGTGTGTGTGTCTGTGTGTTGAGTGTGTAACCTATTCTCCTAAAGCCAGGATGAACAAAGCAACAGAAGATGGAATCAAGCCTAAGAGGAAATAATGCAATAAAGACATAAGGTAAACAAGAGATACATGAGGCTGCTGCTGGCCATACATAGTAGAGTATATAATGTTTTACAGTAGATACTTTATTTCAATTAAGTAGGAGGAGGTAACTATAAAATGACTAAAAAGTATAGTACAGTAAATAAAGCAGTCATGTAGTTGTTTATTATTAAGTGTCATATACTGTAAATAGTTGTATGTGGTTTTTTTTTTTGTTTTTTTTTTTTTGGTGGTGGTGGTATTATTGGGGATTATTGAACCCAGGGCCTTTTGCCTGCAAGGCAAGCACTCTACCAACTAAGCTATATCCCCAGTCCTATGCTATACTTTTGCATGGCTGGCAGCACAGGTTTATACCAGCATCATCATAAACACATGAACAATGTGATGATGGCCTGTAGCAAGGGCTTCATTAGGTAACAGGAATTTTTCAGCTCCATTATAATTTTATGGAACCACCATTGCACATGTGGTCCATCACTGACCAAATCCAGTTACGACTGTATTTCCCAAAAAGGATCCTGGTATTTTGGCTTTTACAGTGAACTGAATGACGGGTACTCAAAAAAAAAATTATATATATATATATTTCTCCTAATCCCTGGAACCTGTGAATATTACCTTATATGTAAGAATATTCATATAAAACCTTCTTTAACAAAAAATGTGACTGAGTTAAGGATCCTAACAAAAGCTTTTCCTGGATTATCTGAGCGATCCCTAAATCCAACTACAAATATTATTTAAGTATAGTTTTGACACATAAGAAAAAAAGGAGACAATATAACCACAGAGGCAGATTGGAATGACATACCACAAGCCAAGGAATTCCTGAGGCCAACAGAAACAAGAAGAAACAAAGAATGGATTCTCCCCTCCAGCTTCCAAAGGGAGTATGGCCCTATGACACAATACCTTATTTTCTAACTTCTGGCCTCCCAAAAATCAGAAAGTAAAATTCTGTTGTTTTAAGACATCTAATTTGCTGTAATTTCTTATAACAGTCCTAAGCAACTAATACAGCTTCTAAGCACTGTAACCAAGAGCCTGTTCATTGAAACAAAAACAAAAAAAACTACTCATTCTTTACATTTTTGGCATGATAGGTATACAGACTCAGTTAACACCTCCTAAATTCAAATGAAAAATCCATATTCTCTAAATGGTGAAGAATCCGATTTGTGAGTTGTGGAATTGAAAGAGGTTCCTTTTTAGAGTTCACTTTTACCTAGTTATGACTCCAGATTTTAGACCTTCATCAACTTCATTTTATTTAATAATTTATTTCCAGTTCTTATTAAAACAAATCAACAATCTCATTTTGAGTGTTATAGAAAACAAGGTACAAATATGATTAATTTGGCTCCCAGCCTTTGTCTTTAAACTTGAGATGGGACAGGATATGGGTCTAGATTCATACTTACCACCTAAAAATTTTGATATGATACCCAAATGGATCATCTTTATGGGGGATTATATGCAATTGACTCAGGGTAACCACCCCCCCAAATTGACAGGGCTCATTTCTTATTGACCACCTAAAGTCATATTGAAATTTTAATTTAATAATTTTCAGCCTAAATTAGTCCACACATGCAGACGTTATTTCATTACTTATTAACACTTCACTGAGAATCAAATTTCATTTTTTAAAAGCTGAAGACATCAGAAAGTGCCAAAGCACAAGTTAGGGATAAGTCTCTGGACTAAAAATTGATTAATTAAAATATGTAAATGATCTTTCATCTAGGAAAACTAGAGATTTTCTACGTTTGTTCAGACATGCAAATGGAAATGACCCTTAAACATAATTCAGATTTGTGTTCTCACAAATGGACTTAGTTAACGAATATGCTACCATTTTGAGGCTAGGTTGTATTCCAGAACCTGGTCCTGACTAACTTCAAGAATGGTAGAATGTTAGATGTGTGCTGCACACCTAACAAACTTAAATTAAAAATTTTTGTGAAATTCTATTGTGACATCTATGCAATGTCTTTGAACAGCTGATATTAACCAGCATTGGATTTGTGGTAGTTTGGGAGATGTCTATGAAACACACCCAAAGCATTTCAGGTTCCTTCCCTGAAACTTGGGAGATGTCTATGAAACACCCAAAGCATTTCAGGTTCCTTCCCAGAGTACTCATTCTAAGATGCTGCTCAATGAACATCATAGATTATAACACACCTTGTAAAACACTTAATTTCGAATTGGGGGGAAATGAGCTTCGGTTATCTTTATTCATTCAGTCACAAATACTTAGTGTCAAAATACATACAAGCACTAAGAATGCAGCAATGAATGACAGAGAAGTCAACCCTCATGAAGTTTTAAGTCTAGTAAGCAGCTGGAAGAATGAAACACAGGAAAAAAGGCTGGAGAGAGTGATTTTTAACTCAACATAAAACTGGTGGCTTATGCCTCAGCTACTAAGGAAGCTGAATCAGGATCACCTGAGTCCAGGAGTTCAGGATCAGCCTGGACAACATAGAAAAAACCTCATTTAAAAAAAAAAAAAAAAAAAAAAACCATATGAATATTTCTCCCACTTCTTTTTGGGGATCCTGAATATCACCATAAGTGATGGCAGTATCTCTTATTCCTTGTCATTTCCAAATAGCTGCCTATGTGTCTTTAGGAAAAAGGTGCTCAGTAGTTGTTGATTTGATGCACTGCTGTAGCAGAAGGGATTGGGAGGATATCAGTACATGATTCTTCAATATTTCAAAAAAGATCTCTAGTTTGCTGTGATGATGATTCCAAGAAGAGGCACTGCACCCACTCCTCTTTGAGAGGTATGTCTGCTCTCCAACTGGTCAATGTCACCACTGCAACTGGTCACATGAGGCTGTTTACATTTTGGTGATTTTGTTGTATTTTCAAAATGCCTTAAAGGTTTTCCAGATGTACCCACATTCCTCTGCTTCATCATATATGTTCCTTCATGATTATTTTGAGAAGTATATTATAGTCAAGAATTTTTGCTTCCACTACATTATACATGAACTTTTCATTTTTATATTAAGTACAGTTTTCATATCTACTTCCTAAAGAAGGCTAGTGTCCATGTTTTGCTTTGAAGCTAAAGCAATGATGAGAAAAATACCTATGCAGCAAATAACACAAGAAGTTAGAAAGCCAACTTTCTCTAAGATCCCGGTATGGCTGATCTGTCATTCTTTATCTGCATTATAATTTTCTTTTGTTTTCTAGCAACTACATAATTTCCATCTACCTTTCGTCTGGCATTTATTTCATGACATTCTATCAATTAGTTAATCAAATCCTGGTTCTCTGTTTTAGAAAACATTACATTTTTAAAATGATACATTTAATTATTCTTTTAAACACAAGAACATCCTAAAAGAACTACAGTATTAAACTTTACTTTGCTGTAAAGCAAGATGAATGGTGGCAGAGCTGGGGGGAGAAAAACACAAAACATCTCCACACACTAGCCAACAAAAAATAACATCTTAGCAATTTAATGAAGAATAAACTGTGAGATTAGTTTACATAGCAGTAGATATGTTGTAGAGAATTATGCAATCTGTACTCTGCTTCCTGCTGGGTTAAATGTGAGCTAAATTATTATTTTGCTTACATTTACGCCCTTCTGAATTGCGAAAGCAGAGCTTTCTTTTTAATCTGTTTCTGCACTTATAGCAAAAAGACTCCAATTGTATACACCACACTGAGCAGAACACAAAGTTATTACTATACTATTTAATAAAGTGTAGTCATGAGATTTTAAACTATTGCAAAGAAAGGGACCAATATACTCTGAAGTAAATAACCTTAATGAATATCAAATAGGGAAGTCAAATGTCCACAAGCTAAACCTACTCACCATGTATATCCAGCACCTACCACAGAGCAGGTTAGCAATAACCATTAATGAATAAATAAATAAAACTTACCTCTAATCAAAATAAGGATTAAACTTATAGAGGAAAAGTTCTCTCCAACACAGAATCTCAGTATAATATAATCCTATATGGCTCAATTCATTTTTCAGTTAGAACATACCTGATGGATATGGTATACAACGATAATGGTGTCTCACTATGGCAGTAATTGGGAACTGGCCAAGAAGGCAATAGTACTTGTATATCAGGAGGAAGCCCGTGCCACCTGAAAAAAACTTAAGTGATTCAACCCACCAATCCCATTCCTATATTAAATCCTATTCCTATATTCCTATTTTATGGAATAAAAATTAATAAAACAGAATAGATTCTTGCCAGGGAGTCCCTCCTATAACAAATTTCCAGTAGTATAGGATCCTAAAATGACACTGCATCAAAGCCATGAATTCTATTATTCTGAGAGTGAATCCATGCCCTTCATAACTCTTCTCTTTCCTTCTTTGTTTTCCTTAGATAATATCTGATTGAGCCTTGTATTGGAGTGAGTTAATGGTAGGAGGAAGTGTTGAGAAAGAGGAAGAGAAGGAAACTTGAAAGTCCTTAGCCAATCACTGTTCCCAGGCTTCACCCATAAAAGTCCTCCTCTCATTAACACTGAGAGAAGAGTGCTATAGCATCCTCACTTCACAGAGCCACACTGAGGTGCTGAGACAGAGGGAGCAGCTAGCATAGGGCAGAGTTAAGACCTGAGTGGAGAGCTACTTAAAAAACCAACAAAACATAGAGTGGAGAAAAGACAGCCTCTTCAACAAATGGTGCTGGGAAAACTGGAAATCCATTTGCAGCAAAATGAAACTAAACCCATATCTCTCACCCTGTACAAAACTCAACTCAAAGTGGATCAAGGACCTAGAAATTAGACCAGAGACTCTGCACCTAATAGAAGAGAAAATAGATCCAAATCTTCATCATGTTGGCCTAGGACCAGATTTCCTTAACATGACTCCCAAAGCACAAGAAATAAAAGCACGAATCAATGATTGGGATAGAGTCAAACTAAAAAGCTTTTTCTCAGCAAAGGAAACAATCAGCAATGTGAAGAGAGAGCCTTCAGAGTGGGAGAAAATCTTTGCCACACACACTTCAGATAGAGCACTAATCTCCAGAATCTACAAAGTACTCAAAAATCTTTACACCAAGAACACTAATAACCCAATCAATAAATGGGCCAAGGAAATGAACAGACACTTTACAGAGGAAGATCTACAAGCAATCAACAGATTTATGAAAAAATGTTCAACATCCCTCGTTATAAGAGAAATGCAAATCAAAACCACCTTAAGATTTCATCTTACCCCAATTAGAATGTCTATTATTAAGAATATAGGCAACGACAGGTGTTGGCGAGGATGTGGGGGAAAGGGTACACTCATACATTGCTGGTGGGAGTGCAAGTTGGTGCAGCCACTCTGGAAAGCGGTGTGGAGATTCCTTAGAAAACTTGGAATGGATCCACCATTTGACCCAGCTATCCCACTCCTTGGCCTATACCCAAAGGACTTAAAATCAGATTACTACAGTGATGCAGCCACATCAATGTTCACAGCTGCTCAATTCACAATAGCTAGATTGTGGAACCAACCTAGATGCCCTTCAGTAGATGAATGGATAAAGAAATTGTGGCATATGTACACAATGGAATATTACTCAGCCATAAAGAAGAATAAAATTATGGCATTTGTAGGTAAATGGATGATGTTGGAGACTGTTATGCTAAGTGAGATCAGCCAATCCCAAAAATCCAAAGGCCGAATGGTCTCTCTGATAAATGAATGATGATGCATAATGGCGGGGGGGAAGGGTGGCAAGAATGAAGGAAGGATAGACAGCATAGAGGGAAGGGAGGGGTGGGGTCGGGGTGGGGGGGTAAGAATAATAACAGAATGTGTGACATATCATTGCCCTGTGTATGTGTATGAATGCACAGATGGTGTGTTTCTACTTTGTGTACAACCAGAGAAACAATAGCTGTACTCCATTTGTGTTCAATGAATCAATAAGCAAATAAAAAATAAAAATTAAAAAAAAATAAACCAACAAAATCCTACTCTACCACCCTGTTCACACTTTCAAAATTAACTGGTATTATACAGTGGTTAAGAGTGCATACTCTGAAGCCAAACCTCTCAGGTTCAAATGTCAATTCTGTAACTCACTACTTACTGAGTGACAGGTAAGGCATGTCACTTAATATCGTTGCACATCAGCTTCCTCTTCTGGAAAATGGGAATACTAATTAAATTAGATTTATAAAGCACATACAATAATGTCTGGCTCATAGTAAGCAATCACATAAACATTCACTAACTGAATAAAACATGTTACAGTGAAGAAAACCAATCAAAAGACATTCAGTGAGAGCCTAAGATGTACAATTCATAAGACTACACAAAAATAAATTAAGTTTTTAAAATAAAATGAAGTTGTCTAAATTGTGCTGGTTTGGGGTGAATAAAATTTCTATTTTTGTATTCACCTTCCTTAAATCCTGTTGTCATCCCCCATTATTACTGAAAACAATGAACTGCATATCATTTCTGCTTAGCCCACTGAAATCTCTAGTTAAAAACTGAAAATACCATCATAGAAATCCTCTTTCTTAGTTTAATATAAAGTACCTTGAGGGTGGGGGGTGGGGGTTCAAAAACACTTCACTGAATTTAGTACTAAATATTTCAATATTTCTTTCAAATTATCTCATAAGAAACTTACTACATAGAAAAAGAAAAATAAAAGGCCACATTTCATTATTCTGACATAAGGCCTTTCCCATTCTTCCTTTTTTATTGCACAATTTAATCATTTCATCTCAAATGCTCTGAATGATAAAAGTATTAAGACAAATTAATTTTATGCTTTAAAAGTGGTTTACGAACAACATATTTCAACTTTTGATACCCAGTAAATTACTCTTGATTTATATTTTATTATTTTTATTTATACTGTTGTTGTTGTTTGGTAGTGGGATTGAACCCAGAGGCACTTTACCCCTGAACCACAACCTCATCCTTTTTTGTTTTTTGAGGCAGGGCCTTGCTAAGTTGCCCAGGTAGACTTTGAACTGGTGATCCTCCTACCGCAACCTCCCTTGTTGCTGAGAGTACAGGCATGTCCCACCACATCCAGACTGATTTATATTTTAAAGATGTGTTTATGCTTAAGTATACAAAACTGAAGGATATGTATGTTCTCATTTCAATGACTGCTGCTATATATTCAAAACTATTGCTGTAAATAATTCTAAACATTAAATATCTGCTATCAAAGACACAAAAGTAAAACATACCCAAGTAAAGTTATCTTAACTTTCCCAGGTTATTTTCCTATTTTCTTTGTAATGTTGCAATCTCTACACACTCATCTGTTATCACTTTCTCAGGAAAGAACTAAACATGCTTAAACTTCTCATCAAATTGAAGTACAGAGATACATTTAAAAAACAACAGAACAAATCAAAGAAATGTAATCACAAATCAAAAACTATTCAATTACTCAAACAAGCCCATTCTCTTCCCCTAAACAAACTTATAGATCAGATAAATACCAGAGAAGCTGCTGCTCAATGTTAAAAATGAATTTACTTACCTTGGCCCTCTGAGGGCAGTATTACCTAAGACACCACCAGAATTTTCAGAAAAATAATCTTTACCTACCATTCTAATAAAATAAAAAAATTTAAAAATGAAATAGTTATAATTTGCTCATTTTACTTAAATTTCACATCTTCATCATTATTTGTATCTCTGTAGGCTTAATAATGCTTGTTTTCAAACATTTCAAGTAACTTTAAAAGGAAATTTTCTTAAAAGCAAGACATCAGAAAGAAAACCCCTTGAAGTCTTATATCATGGAAGTCATTCCAAATGCAATGAAATAAAAAGTTATATAAACAATTCTGCACTGTGTAAATACTTTATTAAATTTCTTCAGTAACATTCTCTGTAGAACAGTTTGTTTTTAAAATCTGTGGAACACCAGAATATGCAATCATTCAGTAAAGAATAGTAATTTCAAAGAGATTATATCTAGTTCCAAAGTTTCTTCTCAAAAGTAGCCCAAAGCCAACTGGCTCATTTGTTACAAAATCATTCATTTATTACTAAAAGATAAATACAAAGTGCAAATTGACAAGATAGGGTCAAAGAACCCACTTAAGTGTTCATAATTAATTCTGAAAAGTATAAAAAATCTTTACATTGGCGGAAGGATTATCAATTTACTTCTAGAATCTAAGTCAATGCACACTAGATATTTTACTCCTTTTTCTTAGAAATTACCTATTTTCAAAAAGTAGGAAGAAAGTTTTCTCCAATTCAGTCTCACTTATCAAAGACTTTTGCAAAACACTAAATAATCCTGGAATAATTCAGTGGTGTGACAGATCTTTAAGTTAAGAACGTAAAAAGTCCTAATCTTCATGTCAGAGTTTTATTAAATGTTGATTATCCAAGCCTAAACTTCCCACCACTGACCCTACAAACAAAACAAAAAAGGAACAAAAAAGCTAGCTTAAAGAAACTGTCCCACTGAAGAGAGAGAAAACTAGGTAAACAAAAAATTTACTTTTCACAGGGCAGATCACCTGATACATGGTGGCCATTTAGTGGAAATGTACTTTTATTTGGATCCTTTTAAGAAAAGTCTTTGCTTCTGTAACTTAAGGTATAATTTTCCACTCAGGATCTATGTCATTATCTAGCATCATTTGCATAAATGGAATTTTAAAATTTGTAGTACTAGTTAAGCAGTTTTATACTTCTTATTATATACATATATACATGTTTTGGGGTTTTTTTAGTTGTCAATAGACCTTAATTTTTTTTATATGCAGTGCTGAGAACCGAACCTAGTGCCTCACACATGCTAGGCAAGCGATCTACCACTAAATCACAATTCCAGCCCCAGTTTTATACTTCTTAAGGTATAAAATACCATTGCAAGATCAAAAGAAAAAATAAAATTAAATTCTAAATCCTTTTGTACTGAAACAAAATATAGACGAGCTATCTTAATAAAGTCAGATGAACATACAGGAAATGAGAGAAGGGAAAGGTCATTTTATATATTTTCTGTAATAAATATATGTACACTTAAGTCTAAATATCTCTTCAGAAAGATGCCAGGAAACAACAGCTGTTGTTCCACCCGCTTTCACTTAAAAGTATAAAATTATGAACTCTGATGCTGTGTTCCAGTCTCAAACAAATAAGTGACATGCTGGGCCAAAAAAAATACATGAACTTCACGGTTTATGCCTTTCCCGCCTTTATGTCTTGATCATGGTCTGTTCTAAAAAGTGCTACCAAGTTTACCAACAACTTTAATCAGATTTCTTGAAACTAAAACACTTTAAAATTTTTAAGCCAAAACACTTTGCAAGATGCCTTAAAGAATATGTCAGACAGTGAAATACTCCACTGTTTTCAACATACTGGCCAATATTTTAAAAATTACTATTCATGCAGGATTTTTCTAAGCAAAATGCAAATACATCTGTATACTAATGAAGATAAAGGTTTTTAAAGGTCTCTTTTTTGTGTGTTGTTTTCCTGAAAATATATTAAAAACAGTTTCATTGATTCGTGAAAGTGTCCTTGGTATTTTTAAATAATTTCATCCTCATCTGTGGCACATGTCTATAAGGTATAGAACATTCCCACTTTGTTACCTAAGTTTATTCCTTTTTTAAATTAGACTATAACAATTATCTCTGTGTGAATATTGGCATCAATCACTGTTAAACATTAAATTATCCTTAAATGAAACTAGCATTGCATTCAAAGTGAGGTGCATTTTCCCAGCATAAGCAATTAATTCTTTAAAACCAAAACAGAACTTCTTAGGCCCCATACCTGGTCCTGTGAACCACTCTTAGATACTAAATTAGGCAGTTTTCCCAGGTACAACAACCCTTGACTTGTCATTCAAAAATTACTGAGTAATGTTTAGTAGAGACTGAGTAATGTTTTGAAAAGAAAGACGTTAAAGAACTACTACCTACATCTGTGTGAGAATTAATCATACTGTACTGAATTTCACTGTCTCAGGCCAACCAAAGTCATTTCTCCTTTATTCCTTCAAGAAAACAATTCTGTTTACCCAGCACTTTCATCCCTATGGAAACTTGATCTGTTTCTCCATCTTCAAAATAAAGAGTTCTGACAATTAAATAATGCTTTAAAACGCCACAAAGACATGAGATGTTATTTTTTGTTCACTATAATCACTACATTTTTAAACTGTAATGTATTCTACAATCTTGCTTTAAAAATAATTATATCCCAAACACAGCTTAAATATTGG
Organism: Glaucomys volans; assembly: GCA_020662805.1. Lineage (NCBI taxonomy): Eukaryota > Metazoa > Chordata > Mammalia > Rodentia > Sciuridae > Glaucomys > Glaucomys volans. The sequence goes on along the minus strand of JAJEJO010005289.1, from coordinate 237,810 downwards.
CCACAACAGAGAAAATGTAGCTCCAAAACAATTTAAGCTGAACATTGATTTAAAAGGATAAACATAATTCCTTAGAAATCTCATACTTAATAAATCTCATACTTAAATAAAATAATGATTTTATAGGACAAAATATTAAATTTTCATCAGCAAATAACCACTCAAACCATACCTCCAAACACTTATATTCAATATTTTTCTCCATACTCTGTTTAAGTAATTGCCTTTCTACCAGATTTATGGAACAATCATCAGAAGTCCCTAAATATAAGATTTAAAAAAAAAAAAAAAAAAAAAGAACCACTTGTATCTGTGATCATTCCCTTAAATGCCTCTAGAACTTTGTTGGCTCACATTGCAACAGCCAGAGCATTACATAAATACTCCAAATGCAAAAGTTACAAACCTTTATATATTTGCACTAACACCAAAACAAAAATGAAATATTAACAGCTACTACCAGATTCGCTTCAGATATTTTAAATATAATATCTCATTTAGTCCCTCAAGATCTTTCAATAGTAGTTACTGCTTCCTTCTTTTAATAGATGAAGAAATCCATGCACAAATAGCTTTAAGTGACTTTCATAAGTTTGCTTATCTAGGTTAAGTGACATTTAAATCTGGTCTACGTAACTTCAAAGACATTGTCTTTACTATTTCAATGACCTTATTACATATACTTGCCTGCACTACTAAAATACTGCAAATGGCTCTGAAGAAATGAAAAATATGACTATTAAAGCAAAGACAGACAAGTCTGCATTACAGAAACTTGCTTTTGTCAGATACTCATTAACATCTTCACCACAAACTAATCTCTCACTTTAACAGTACCTCTACCTGGAAGATGCATGTTGCTTACCTCAAACTTAGCAGGGATATCAGGACTGACTCTGAAACTATAAATAATATGTACATAATTCTACATCAAAAATATGGACATACCCATGGCCTTCCAAATAAAAGGACAAATTTAATACATAAGGCAAAGGTGAGCCAGTATAGTGGGTGATTCTGTATGCCTTTTCAGCAGATTAGAGTCATGGAAGAAAAATTGATAGTGAAAGCAAACAGTTTTTCTAGATAGATCAGACTATTTCTTTATGAAAAGTAAAAATAATCTGCTCAGAAAGACATTACTCTGGACACAACATTACTCTTGGGCATTGTTGCTTATTAATTATGAAAGTATGAGTTTACCAAAAATCAGAGTAAACAATCTTTAATTATCCACACATCTTTCTGGTTAATATAAATCCAAATGGGGAAAAAAAATTAAGAGAAAAAGAAAAGTGAAATAAAAAATTAAAATCAGGCCTTCTCTTTTTGTTTTCTAATTGTTTCATTTATATTGTGATTGGTTTTGAAATTTTACAAAAATTTGAGGTATTCTAGAAAGTACCTTGGAAAAATTCAACCTAATAGCGCTGTTTCCTCCCAATTATTTAAGGCCAAAGTGATAAAACAAACATTTAAGTAAACATATTTACTTCTACCTACATATAAATGTTATTACAGCATTTAGAAGCATCCCAGATAAATCAAATTTCTAACACCTAACAATAAAAACGAATCAGAGGGAAATATACAATCAACTTATTAATGCCTAATGAAAATGCAGGATGAAGGACAACCAAGAAAAAAATATTAACCAAACAGGCCAGGTTATTATACAACTCTTTCACAATTAGGAACATCTAAATTCAAAGCATTATGGAATTACTTAGTAAAATAAATTTGGTACTAACTCACCCCTAGTGGCAGACTGTAAAATAAATCCATTCTTAAATAATAGTTTAAATACTGACGAGTGTTAAAACTGCTAATGTATGCATTAAGAGCATAGCAATTCAACTGACTGATTACTTAATCAAAAGCTCCTGTTATATGTTCATTCCTAAAGTTAACCAAATGGGCTAGCTACCATCTATATGGAGAAATAAGAAAGTTTGTATTGCCATTTAAAGAAGTTGCTTTCTAAAACTAGACATGAATAAGGGAGGGAAGAGGAAGTATTAAACCCCTAAACTAATTAACGAAATAAGGGGAGGGGGGTATGCAGGAAAACAATGATAATTAGTATGTACCCTTGGTTAACCAAATCCACACATACATTCATTCTGTATATGCACAAACATCAGCAGCATCATAAACCGTCTCAAGTTCTAGCCATTATTCAGCTCGACATCTGCACATGTTTATGCGTCTCTCCAAACAACCTCTTGAACACCCTGCTGGAGCTGTCATTTTTTTCTTCTCCCTATCTGGCAGATGGCAAGTCAACAATCGGCATCAACAGCAGCCGAATATCTCCCCCTCCATCCTACCCCCCTAAACAGACACAATAATAACTTCTTTGTGCTTCCCTACAATGCAGCTGCTTAAACCATTTCGCTACAAGGCTGCTTTGCCTTAATAAAAAAAAAAAAAAAATCCCTTCTGTCAAGTCTAAAAAGCAGCATAATGTTAAGCAAGCTAAAGCCACAGCACAGCTGCAAACGGGCAGACACATTGACAGCTCCTCCCTTAACAAAGCCCTGTGAATTGAAGGGGGTTCATCTGAGGCTCACACAGTAATTAGTATAAAAAAGTCCGACAGCCTCTATTATGCTAAGGGAAAAAAAAAACTGGACAGAACTGGGCTGCTGTTTTGCGTCAAGAGTTCTGCTGCGGAGTAGATAAATCATGTTGGGTTTTTTCCTCTCTTTTTAAAGACAGTAATAAGGAGGATGAGAGAAGCTAATTTGAAAACTTGGACACAGTAATTGTACCATATGGTGAGCATTTATCCTTTCTGAAATGCACGCTAACAGTCACTTACATGCACACTGCTTTGTTTTACAGTTGTTATTCTCTCTACCATATTCATAAAATGGATTTGAATATCTGATACTCAAGAGAAGTTGTGTGTAATTAGCAACAGAACTGCCTAGGTTTAATTTACTGGCCTTACACTGCAATCTAGTAAAATGCAAAACAAAATTAAACAATGTGTCCACTTTATAAAATGTTGTTTCTTTAACACAATAAAAAAACTTGTAAATATGGGTTCACTGGAGGGTTTCTAAGTATATTTTGAAAATTCAACCAAATAAAGTATGGTTCTTGGTAAGATTTCTATAGACCAATTTCTAAGATACCATATCACCATGAGAATAAGAATGATCTTTCATTAAGATAATCTGTTTAATTTCACTAAAGCACATGTAACTCTGATTCATATATCTATAGATAGATAGGTAGATAATTAGTGAATCCAGAAGTAACATAATTTTTGTGAAGTGTAGTAAAATTTTTTTCAAGGAATTGTCACTTATTAAAAAGACATTAAATAGTAGGTGTCAAATATATGTGCTAGGCACAGAGAGTAAAATATGATATAGAAAAGTTTTCATATTTATAAAAAAAACCTAAACATAAACTGACAATATTGTTTGTCTACTTCAAAATCCTATAAAAATCTGCCTACTCTTGGAAAAAAGACTTAAATAGTATTAATGCATTATTTACCAAGGCCCAATATATATTCAAAATAATATTTTTCTGACATAAAAACTGAAAAAAATCACATTTAAACAGAAGTAAATTCATTTTAATACTAGTTGTATGTCCCTTTAGATTAAAATGTTGTGTTTACTTACCTAATATAAACTATGTTCTAAACACTCTGACAACTAGAACTCAGGAACCCTTTGATATTGAGTAGAGTAAAAGCATTGGTCTGAATTACAACAATTCACCTGTGAAGGTACACCCTACTGATTAATATTTTTGGACATTAAAAGAAAAATTTTTAAAATATTTAAAATATTTTAATTTCTACTTCAGCCCAGAACTCAAGGGTCCCTAGTTAAGCCTGAATGAGTCTTTAAAATACATATTATCAGCAGTAATTTCCCAATACTTCTTTGTAGGATTGTGGCCCCACAGAGGAAATTAAACATAATTACATTCAGAAGAAACAAGGAATCCTGCACAAGAGCCACTGATAATTTTTTTATAATACCTACCTACTATAGCTTAAAAAAAATTAAACATCACCACCCATAATGGGTATAGTAGCTTCTCTTAATGCTACTAGTACTATGTCACAAAACCAATTTACCTTAAAGAGAAATATTTCAACTTAGTGACAATTTACTAAACATTTTCAAATATTAATGGGCCTTAAAAGTTCATAAATCTGGATCAGGACTGGTTTGACATATGCAGTTGTTTTGTGTGGAAAAATATTTGATCAGCAACACATGCCTGGTTCTGTGTACTTCAAACCAGGTGAACACTACTATGTTGAGAAGGTCATGACATTGTATTAAAAAAAGAGATCAATATACTCAGAGGGTAAAATCATTCCTTTTCTAGAAATGTACAAACACCACATAATAACTATTCTGGATAATTAAATGAGAAAATATAGCATTTTTATAAAAATAGGTTAAAGAATATGACCAAAGACACTCTTGATATATTTGTACACTGAAACCTCCATTTAATTATAATACTCAAGGTGAATACAAGATCTGAAAATGTACTGCAATAATGAAGGGCTTAACTTCTGAAAAGCAGTTGTTACAGCATCTGGTCAACAGTCCTTCTTAGTTAAACCTATCAATTCCCAAACTATCTGAAAGCAGTTTGCATTATGTTAATGACATAAGCATAAAAAATGATCTGCACATAGTGATAAATTAAGAATATTTTAAAAGCTTCTTCTAATAAGAAATATTTACCAAGAGGAAAAATAATTTTTAAGAACAACTTCTCCTTTATGTAATCATAACTCCCACATCCTTTCCCTAAGGGGAGAACTAAACTGAGACAGGACAAAGAGGTTAAGAAAATGTTTAGAACTTAGCAACATAAAACCCAGTGATACTAGGTGTGGAAGGCATACTCTTTGATTGACCCATAATGTATTTTTTAAGAGCTCATATATGTCACAAAAGTAATGAGTTGATGCTTTCTTGTTAAATACCAATAACTGAAGCCCTCAAAAGAAGTTTAACAAGTACCAAATACAATCTTCAAAGATTGTAATATACCACCCAGAAAATAATGTGGTCGTCTACTGATGTACTAACAATAATGGAAAACCCTGATCCAAAAATGGGATGCAAGAAAATGAGCATATTCATACTGGATTTCTTAGTAGAAATTCCAGTAATGCATTTGATTACACCAAACTTTTCACTTCTATAATAAAAGCAAATCAAGCAGTAAGAATACCTATCACAGAATTTCAAATTGAGAGGGTTCAGAAGTTAGAAAAGGAATGACTACTTAATATTTTATAAGAATGATGTATAAAGAATGGGAAGAGATCATATCTAGAATGATACTCAAATGCAAGCATGTCTATGATATAACCCTGATACCTGTCTTTAACCTTAGTGCTCTATTAGAGTTCTTTCAGTTACAAGGGGGAAAAAAACCATTGAAACTAATAATAGTGATGGGTTATAGAAAGTGGGTTATTTATTGTTAATACAAACATTTCATCCAAGAAAAGAGCTGTAAAGGTACACCATGTCCAAGTTAGATCTGGAAAGTGATGGAACCACACTGCTTTGTCTTCCTCAGACATTCAAGGAGGTCAATTATCTTGCCTCTGTCTTTTCTCCCATTCCCCTTCTCATCCTAGATTCATCACCCCCAGCCTTCTGCTGCATTTTCACTCTCTCTACCCACCAGCACTTCAGCTTACTCTCAGGTGTTATTCCCTCAGAAGCTTGCCTACCTCTTACTGAAATTCTACCCCTGACTATTATAGCTTGACTTCATCTCTTAGCTGCTTCTGCATTTTACCTCCCCAATTCCTTCCTGGAGTTCTTGGGTCAAATATCTACAAATTGACTAGGAGCAGGAATTTCTACTCCAAACAGTAGGAGGGGTGGGTAGACCAGCTTCCTTCAGAAAGAAAACAGTTTTTCTAGATAGATCAGACTATTTCTTTATGAAAAGTAAAAATAATCTGCTCAGAAAGACATTACTCTGGACACAACACTTTGGGCATTGTTGCTTATTAATTATGAAAGTATGAGTTTACCAAAAATCAGAGTAAACAATCTTTAATTATCCACACATCTTTCTGGTTAATATAAATCCAAATGGGAAAAAATAAACTAAGAGAAAAAGAAAAGTGAAATAAAAAATTAAAATCAGGCCTTCTCTTTTTGTTTTCTAATTGTTTCATTTATATTGTGATTGGCTTTAAAATTTTACAAAAATTTGAGGTGTTCTAGAAAGTACCTTGGAAAAATTCAACCTAACAGCACTGTTTTCTCCCAGTGAAAGTTTTAAGGCCAAAGTGATAAAAAACAGACATTTAAGTAAATATGCTTACTTCTACCTACATATAAATGTTATTACAGCATTTAGAAGCATCCCAGATAAATCAAATTTCTAACACCTAACATTAAAAATGAATCAGAGGGAACTACACAATCAATTCATTCATTAATGCCTATCAACTTTCCCTCCATGACTCGAATCTGCTGAAAAGGCATACAGAATCATCCACTACACTGGCTCCTCCTCCTCTTCCTCCTCCTCCTCTTCATCATCATCATCACTGGCATCACAAGTATACTCAGCTGGTGGGGGGGTACAAGTGGGGAAAAAGAGAGATATTAAACAGGTTTCTTGTTTACTGAATTACTCCTAGCAGCTGGAAAAATAACTAAAATTAAAGGTTTTGAAAAATACATCACTAAATATGTTACAAAAATAAAAACTTACCAAAAAACTGATTTTTGTTTGACCACTAGACAGAACCACTAAGGAACCCAGGTAGAGGTCATTTTAGAATGTTCTTTATTTTTAATACATAAAATGTGTGATGTTTTTATATTATTGAATAGTTTTCATATATTCAAGAATAACTCTGTGGCAAAAGGATACAAATTACTTGCATATAATTTCAATCTGTTTTATTAACTTTTAGTTACTAATATTATACATCTGTAAGAATCCTGTCTAGAGGTTTTTAAGTTGTGTCAAGTTTTTTAAATTTTCAAAAACTAGGTAATATCAAAATACCCGAAGAGCTGGCAACTGCAAGTGAAAGATAATTAAAGGTTCCAAATGTTTATTTACTTTGTATACTTTGGTTTGCCATTTATTTTGCCAGAGACTGAAAATTTAGCTGATCCTAGAAAATTAATACAAAAGGTAGTCAATTCCTTCATAAGATATTAGTTGTAAAAGCACTGCACAGTAGGTTAAAATAATGGCTTTTTTTCAGCAGACAGCACACAAAGAATAATGGGAAGATGTTTAGCTCAAGAGTTTCCAAGCTAGAAGTATCTGATGACAAAAGAGAGGTATAGAGCTTCCTGTTACTGGATGTCCATATATTAAAGTAATATAAAAGAAATTTCAGTTTTGAATGATAGATTGTACTAATTGCTATTTAGACCACTAATTGCTATTCTGGGTTTACAATATATTAGGAAATCATTTAGATTTATAGCTAAATTTAGAGCTGTTAGGAGACATACCACCTATGAACCAGTTCCTTTGACTTCAAGTCCAGTGCTGCTCCAACTAATTTATATAATAAAGCATGCATTCTGCATTATACTTGTAAGAAATTTTGGAATCTCAAACCTTTAGTAGTATTTCTATTTTTAAAATAAATTAATTAGAATCTATTTGTTTTGAACATACAACAGGTAAGGAGCCTCTACACTATTGAAACGTAAGTAAAAGAAGAAAGCTCCTGTATCTTTTTACACTGTGATGCCATGTACAAGAAAAAGGAGGAACTTCCCCTTCAATTACAGATAGCATTTGCTTCCCTAACAATACCCAAGGCTCAACCGAGATGGTCTCTTACTGGGTTTTAAAAAAATTTCATCTGTAGCTGAAGTAGCTATGAAAAATGGGTATAAAAATCCATACATCTTCTAGTCATTGCCACCATGCATACAACTTGGGATGACAGTGCTACTAAGTCAATGACTGTGCGTACTCCTTTTGCATCATTTACATGGAAGATAAAAATTTAAAACATCATGTTTTAAAACATCAATTTCTAGCTATTGAGTCTTCACTTTAAAGCTTAAAAAAAAACTGTTTAAGCCACATTTTAGTTATGTGCTTTTTTTACTCTCAGATTAAATTCATTTTGAGACTCAAATGGTTAATTTAATCTAATGAAAATATGAAAAGTGTTTGTAAAATGCATTGATGAGGTTTTCCTTTTTAAATATTCTATCCAATATTTCATGCATCCAAAACAAGTTAGCTTTCACCTATATTTAGGTCTTGTAAAAATACAATACACTGAATTTTATATGTACATAAAATAGTAATAATACAACTATTTTCATGTACATAAGAGAATGGCTCAGTCTGGAGTGGTGGCTATTAATTATAATGTCTTTAATCCCAGCAGCTCGGGAGGCTAAGGCAGGAGGATTCAGAGTTCAACGTCAGCCTCAGCAACTTAGTGAGGCCTTAAGGCCTTAAGCAACTCAGCAAGACCCTGTCTCTAAATAAAATATAAAAAGGGGGCTAGGGATGTGGTTCAGTGATTAAGTACACCTGGTTCAATCCCAGGACCGAGGGAGGGGGGGTAGCTCATTAGAGAAACAGTTCAAGTAAGGAATCTAAGTCCCAGCACATGGGACATATAGGTTTCCAACACTATTCATTCAAATACTATTACCTTCCTCTGGATAACATGGATGTCAAGATAATCATTGCAATAAACAAAAAATACACTAGCAAACAGTGATGCAGCCACATCAATGTTCATAGCTGCTCAATTCACAATAGCTAGATTATGGAATCAACCTAGATGCCCTTCAGTAGATGAATGGATAAAGAAACTGTGGTATATATACACAATGGAATATTACTCAGCCATAAAGAAGAAGAAAATTATGGTATTTGTAGGTAAATGGATGATGTTGGAGACTGTTATGCTAAGTGAGATCAGCCAATCCCAAAAATCCAAAGGCCGAATGGTCTCTCTGATAAATGAATGATGATGCATAATGTGGGGGGGGGGGGAAGGGTGGCAAGAATGGAGGAAGGATAGATAGCATAGAGGGAAGGGAGGGGTGGGGGCGGGCGGGGGGTAAAAATAATAACAGAATGTGTGACAGATACCATTGCCCTGTGTACATGCATGAACGCACAGATGGTGTGACTCTACTTTGTGTACAGTCAGTGAAACAATAGCTGTACTCCATTTGTGTTCAATGAATCAATAAGTAAATTAAAAAAAAAATACACTAGCAAAATGCATATGGAATGTGACAAAATTCCTTTTTTAAAAAAACTAATAGTGTTTGCAGGGTGCAGTGGTGCACACCTGCAATCCCAGTGGCCCAGGAGGTTGAGGCAGGAGGATCACATATTCAAGGCCAGCCTCAGCAACTTAGTGAGACCCTGTCCAAAATTAGAAAATAAAAAGGACTGGATCACCATCTGACCCATCTACCCCACTCCTTGGCCTATATCCAAAGAATTTAAAATTAGCATACTACAGTGACACAGCTACATCAAAGTTGTAGCAGCTCAATTCACAATAGCTAGATTGTGGAACCAATCTAGATGCCCTTCAATAGATGAATGGATAAAGAAACTGTGGTATATATACACAATGGAATATTATTCAGCCATAAAGAAGAATAAAATTGTGGCCTTTTCAGGTAAATAGATGGAGCTGGAGACTATCATGCTAAGTGAAATAAGCCAATCCCAAAAAATCAAAGGCCAAAAGATTTCTCTTATAAGTGGATGATGATACCTAATGGTGGTGTGGGGGGGGGTAGTAAGAAGGAGGAAGGATGGATTGTATAGAGGAAAATGAGGGATGGGGAGGGAACAGGGGGAAGGAAAGATAACAGAATGAGACAAACATCATTACCCTATGTACATGTATAATTACACAAATGGTGTAACTCTACCTTGTGTACAATCAGAAAAATCCTCATTTGTGTACAATGAATTAAAAAAAGATTAAAAAAAGGGCTAGGGATGTGGTTCAGTGGCTAAGTGCCCCTGGGTTCAATCCCTTGTATAAAAAAACAAACAAACAAAAACCAGAAACCAATAGTGTTTAAAATCCTATCCAATTCCCAGAGACCAGATTTTCTTATTCTATAAGGTCCCCTACTCCAACTCCCAAGGATTGCTCTCATTTGTTTACACTGTAACTATCCACTATCTCTAAGGTTTTTTTTTTTTATCACTTCCCCATCACAATATTTCGAATTACTTTATCCTTTATTCATCTTTCATTGAATTCACCACTTGACTTCTCCAAATGGAGTCACACCCAATTTCTCATCCCCAGATCAACTTTGTGTTCTTGATTCCCAATTCCAATTTCTAACAAAAGAGAATAAATTTTGAATGAACTATTTACTCTAACCAACACTGAATTTGTTGATGAAAGGTAATGTTGGCTACCGAAAAAGATAAATCATGAGATTTTAGTGGTTTAACCCATGAAAGTTTTAATTCAATTCATGTAAAGTCAAAATAAATGTTCCATTTCCTTGAGTGTTTCTCCTCCAGATAGTGATTCAGGGACCCAAATTTTTGTCCTTCTAGAGGCTCTACCATCTCCTTGGTTTCAGGATTGCCATGGGAAAAGACTAATTGAACATATGAGATGTTTAAGAGTCAAGTCTATGTTATGAATTAACTCTGTTCAGTAGTTAGAACTCCATCTCAGGGCTACAACTAACTTCAAGGAAGCTAGGAAACACAGTCTACATTTGCACTAATGTAGTAATGGGGGTAGAAGTGGTAAATGCAAATGGATTTAGAGAACAACTATATTGAGCATCATTTCTAAGTACTTAAATTCTTACTTAACTGCCTTGGAGTTATGAGAGACACATAAGAAAAAAAGAAATCATATGTCTAAAAATAGTTATGAGTAAATTTAATAAAACAGGAAAGAAGGGAAAGGGAGGGAAGGAAAGCAATCTCTGCTTCTAAATCTTTTTAGTAAAACTACATAGGAATAAAATAGTTAAAAACATTTCAATGTATAAAGTAGTAAATCAAAGATAAGCTAGTGTCAAAATACACAAAAGACAAGTATAATCTTCATATGCTTTACATTATTTCATAGTTAAGTGATTTTTATTCTAAATAGGGTCTCAATCGGACAGCCTGGTCTAAAGACATAAAGAAAATAAATGACTTGATAATGTAACAATATTGCCTTAATTCAAGACTGAAATTAATTAAAAAGTTACTCTCAAATATAAGTATCTTTTAAAATTATAAAGTATATAATTTTAAATAATTTAACTTATGCTTAGTGCAATTTGGGGTCAATCAAAATGTAAGCAACTCTTCCTTTTCCCCTATTACTTTTTTATATCTTCCCAAATGTTCCAATGATTTCTTAAGGTTCACAGCATCTCTTTCACAAAATAAACACCTAATGACCATTCTTTTAAAGTATATGCTACAACACATTCCACTAGTAAACAGCACAACCAAATATAAATAAGTAGTGCCCTTACAATTCTTAAATTTTTAAATTTTTACCTCATGTGGAGAGAAGAGTTAATAACCCTGGGAAATGGATTATATCACATAATCCTATCATTTTGATACATTCTATTCACAGAATCAAAGAACGTCAGTACCAGAAGAAACAGATATTAGTTTTGCATTAGATAAAGCTTTTGTTGCTTCTGGAGCAGGTAAACTGGAGGTAAGATTACTCTTCAGATAAATTTTCATAGAAGTAGGCAAATTATAATAATTTGCAATTTACATCAAACTTAAATTTGTGTATTGTATAATAAAAATCTCCAAAAGAGCCAAGGATGAAACATTCCAAATAATTTCCAAACACATTTTGCACATTTTAATTATATAGTTGCTAAAGTTAACACAGCATAAAAGGTCAAGGCAGGTATTATGTTACTCTCATGAATCAAATGTTTAACATTAAGAACAATTTATATATTTTGGCACATCTTCTATATTAATGTTACAAGTATTACAAGGCTTAATTTTTTATACTATGCTTACATTTAATCTGGTTACTATTAGAGCTATATATTTCAGAGAAAAACTTCAATACAGTACAATGGCAACAATTTAAATTTATTTTGTAATATAAAATCAAAATTCCATTAAAGCAGATCCATCTGAATTTTATCATATCTAAAACATACTCATACATGTTTGTGAATAAAAACATATAAGTAAGATATTAAGGAGAAAATAATTACCTAAATTTGTTTTTCAAAAAGGTATTCTCTCATCACATAATTTCACCATTTTCAGTGACCATCACACCTCCAAAACAGAGCCTAAATAAAGTCAAAGAAGGCTCTGACATTACACATAGAAAATTAACAAATTGTTTCAGATCAACAAGAATAAATTCCAAGCAGAACCATCCTGGACTTGACCAACTCTCACTAGGAAAGTGGGAAATTTTCTTTCTAAAGGCAAAGAAATGATGTAAAGATTCAGGTTTTCAATAAAATATAAACTCAGAAAATGAAATGTGACAAATTATACCTCAAATACTATATTTTATTATATATGAGCAATATTAAAACAAATATCATGATAGATACCTTGTCTAGGAAGTAATCTTTCTCAAGTAATGGAAGCAGTAAGTCTGGGCACCCACTTTCAAAATTATCAAAGTCACTTTTCATTCAGTGTTTGTTATTTTTAGTAAAATGCTCATGGTGAAACTGTTGATATATATGTACTCTCCCCTTTTTAAACACATCAGTTTACAAGTGATAAAAAAAATTTGAAAACAATTTATAAAAATTACTAAATATTATGTTCAAAATAAATGATAAATATTTATCCAACTCTTACTAGGTCCTTTATCAAGAAGTATTATTAAAGGAAGCTAAAAACTCAATTCCGATACGATGAAAATAATGTTGGCTGGCATAGGAGAGTGTTTTGAAGTGCTTTCTGAATACCTCAGTCTCACACTCAAATCAGGAGCATCTGTCCACCAACTGTCAAGATAATGTCTAGCCTAGGAGTTTTCCTGAATTCATCACTATTCATAGATGCCCGTCACTACCCAAAAGGAAAAAAAAGAAAAAAAAGAAAGAAACAAAGAAACAAAGAGAAAAGAAAGCCATACTTTCAAAGTATTTTCTTTTTCTGTATGTCCTAGAGATATGAATATAGAAATTTATCACTGTGACACCAGTCTGCTCCAAATCAACTGTCCTTCCACCTCTAGATCTGAGACTATAAGTCAAATTTTTTCTAGAAATTATACAGCTCATTCACTAGGTATAATACTTCTCACCTTATATTACTATTGATTCAATGATCCCATCCCTATACTCAAAGTACTATCCAGATATCAACCTGTATGGAAAATGGCACAAAAAAGAATAAAAATTATTTTCACTGGTTACTTTTTGTGAAACATTAAAAAATTCAAGTTAAATAGTGTATCTCAAGAAACTTCATTTAAAATTGATTCCTACAAAATGTAGGATTTTTCAAATAAACCTTATTTCCCAAGTCAGATATAACATATTCCATTTTATAACATATAGGTAATCTCAAATTACTGTACCTAGAAATCCTTTTCTGAGTCAATGGAACAATGCTGTGCAAGATGGGAACAGGAGATAGGGCTCTGGTTTCTGAAGTCCTCAAAGGCAAAAGTCTACACCCAGTAAACAACTGAGAAAGTCGAGGATGTAGCTCAGTGGGAAAGTTCTTGCCTAGCATGCACAAGGCCCTAGTTTTGGTATCCAGCACTGAAGAAAAGGAAAGAGCAGAGCTGAGACAATATTAGACAAAACAAAAATTAAAAACGTAAGATGTGGTTACATGAACAATTAAGAGAATGGTAAGACTACCCCTTTACTCAATGTGCAAATGTACTACTTTCTGCTTTACAAAGTAACAAATTCAGTTGGTTGTATCTTTCTAGTTTTTATAAAACTATATACATTAGAGAACTACTAGGTAAGCAAATCAGTAATCAAGATAATTAGTAAGTTAGTTTCCAAAGGTTTTTTTTTTCCCCAAATACAAGAGGGATATTTTTCTACACTGTAAAAATTATGGTAACTTAGTATTAATTACATTTTTGACAAAATTATATGTAAACACCCAAGCTCAAACACATTAATTTCAATCACAAGAAAATAGGTCTTAAATTTTAGTGAAAATATGACTTTACTAGGAGTACTTAATGCAAATGCAGCACTCATCTTCCAGGATGCCAATTCTAAACATCTTAATTGCATGTATAATAAGCATTCCAGGGCATTCTAAGTTAGGTGGATTATAGCTTACTTACTTAAGAACTAAATTTCCCCTGTGAGAAAAAACTTGAATTTTAAATTAAAATCCATACTTTCATTCAGCAAATATCTGGTCAAACAAACCAGAGGCAGGTGAATAAAAGTCAACTAATTGGCAAGGATGTGGGGAAAAGGGTACACTCATATATTCCTTGTGGAACTGCAAATTGGAGCAACCACTCTGGAAAGCAGTATGGAGATTGCTCAAAAAACTAGGAATGGAACAACCATTTGACCTGATTATATCACTCCTAGGTATACATCCAGAGGAGTTAAAATCAGCAAAATGCAGTTACGCAGCCACATCAGTGTTTAACAACTGTCAGCTCAATTCACAATCGTTAAGCTATGGAACCAACCTAGGTGTCCTTCAACAGATCAATGAACAAAAAAAATGTGGTATATATACACAATGGGATATTACTCAGTCATAAAAAGAATGACTTTATGACTTTTGCCAGTAAATGGATGGATCTGGAGACTATCAAGCTAAGTGAAATAACAGAATCCCCCAAAACCAAGGTCAAATGTTCTCTTATATGTGGATGCTAACACACAACAAGTGGTGTGGCAGGGAGATAGAAGTTCACTGGATTAGACAAAGGTGAATGAAGGGAAGGTGGGGGATAGGAATAAGAAAGATAGTGGAATGAATCTGACATAACTATCCTATGTACATATATGAATACACCATATGACTGTATCATATACATTCATATATGAATCTCAGTATTGTATACATCCAGAAGACTGGGATCCTAATTAGAATAAGATATACTCCATGTTTGTATAAATGTCAAAGTATACTCTACTGTCATGTATAACTAAAAAGAATAAAAAAGGTAAACTATTATCCTAAGATATTTTAAAAGAGAGAAGAAATCATGTATGTGAATAACAAAACTACCATAAGTACTTCAGCAGTGATATTGCTTATTTCACAGAGATTTGTAAGAGTTGAAGGTGGAGATATGACAACAGGTATCAGCTCTTCAATGGCAACTAAAGAAAGAAAATGTTTAAGAGATAAGGTAACTTTCCTTTCTTTTGAAATATACTATTTAAAAGTGGTAACTGGCTTACATGATTTAGTTACATTAATGAAAAATATATGTATGCCACATATAATGTGGCCACAATCACAACTGATTGAAAGGAAATAATCAATATGCTTATTTACAAATAAATAAAATACTTTTAAAATTTAAATACTTTTACAAACACTATAAATTCTTTAGTACAGTTTTCAAATAGCTAAAGTACACACAGAAAGGTGGTTATATGTATTCATTAATCAGGTACTGAGTAGAAGACTAGAAAAGTTACTGTCCCTTTTAAAAAGTTTACTACTTATTAAGACCAACCAGTACAGGGCAGGTTTGGTGCTGGACACATCCAACATTAATGTCTCTATTATGATGTGGGTGCTAATGGTCTTTTTGAATCTATTTTGATTATTCTGTTGCTTGGACTCTCCAACAAATCTTCAGTTCGATGAATCTGGAGTTCCAATGTGAGGAAAATCCAGTCTCCAGTACAAACCTCAAATCCATTTCAATTCTTTACAAAAGGTAGATAATAACAGATCAGGACTGATTATGGATGTGTTAGAGGATACTTAAGTAAATTTCAGTGATAGAAATTTTTCAATCTGTGAAAAGTAAAGTGAGGTTAATATCATTTGATCTACCTACTAAATGTTAAATGATAAAATGAACTCAAATGAAAAGAACTCAGTTTATGTAGGGAACATCCTAAAAATATAGCAAATATGGTCTTTGGTAATATCTAAGTTCAGTTTCTATAATAATAACAATGTACAACAGTAATTTCTAAAAAGAGCAGATATTAGTTTTCCCAAAACACTAAAGTGTGGTTGCCCACCTTATTAATAAACATTCTCTTTCTATAATCCCAGGGACCTGGGAGGCTGAAGCAGGAGGATCGCAAGTTCAAAGCCAGCCTCAGCAACTTAGCAAGGCCCTAAGCAATTTAGTGAAACCCTGTCTCAAAATAAAAAATAAAACGAAAGGGCTGGGGATGTGGTTCAGCAGTTGAGTGCCCCTGGGTTCAATCCCTGGTACAAAAAAAAAGAAAAAGTTCTTTCTCTATGAATAAGCATTCAGTCCCATGGCCACAGAGATGTCAAAATAATAGGAAGAAATATGAACCAAGAGATATGAGGTTGAAAATAGGCCAGAATACCCATTAAGAGTCAAATTTGTCTTTCTTGTTCTCATAGCCCTTGAGAGGCAGAGACATCCTCATAAAAAACCAGGTAAGGACTTGATATGGATCAGGACAAAAAACAAACGAACAAAAAAACCCAGACACAGGACATCCTACAACAAATTCTAGCAATATAAAGTCAAAGAAAAGCAGACATAATTCTACCAATCATGTCTGTTTAAGCAGCTGCATAAGTAGACTAGTTAAGGCTCTCTAAGCAGAGCATAGAGATGTCAGCATTGTGATAAAACATGCCTCCTCAGTTTTCAACGGATTCCTTCCATATCCCGAGGTTATTACAGAAAATGATCATTGCACTTAAGTATAAATTTGAACATATTCACATTTTAAAAGGAGCCCAAACCTACAAAATACTGCATAACACTGAAGTCAAAGTCAAGACAAGGCAGCTAGACCTGACATCTGTTAAGGGAAGAAAAATAAAGGGCAGATAAGGAACATTTAACCCCAGGGTCGGACTGCATAAATCAGTCTACAATACCAAAAGGATTCTCAACATAGGGTCAAATGTGTAAAATTGGAAAACCTATTTTTTTAAACAATAGCTTAGGGGGACCTGGAACTCATGAAAGCCAAATTTATGTCCTCTGAGACTACAAACAAAACGTATCTCTACCTTGGCAATTCAAAGTATTTCTAGAAAACAATCAAAAAGAGAACAAAGATAATGAAGCATAACCATTTTAGAAGCATCAAACTGAAAAAAATTAATGGATCTGACCTGATCTGAGTAGTAAAAAAAAAGATAAGAGAATTACATTTCTGATTTGATGGTTAGCCATGGTAGATGTTGACATTTTATTAAAAACTGACTTAAATACATGAAACAGCTACATGTCTCTAAAATAAGTGGAAAACTGCCGTTCCAACAGCTTGAAATAAAATGTTGTAATGCTATGACTTTAATAGAAACCACACACAACTTGATCATTGAAGACTGATAATAAATAACTTACTGTCTACATTAACATGACTTTTTACTATTTCAGGAGACCTGCCCCTGGCAAATGGTTTGATTGTACGTTAAAGCAACTTCTGGAAATACCGATCAACCCAACCCTTCAATGGTTTTTAAGATTCTCTGAATCTCTTACTCCCTAAGGATCTTGTATTGTGATCCTTAAACACATACAAACACACACACACTCCTGTATAGATCTAAATTAAACCAAACTTTGATTCTCAATATATACTGGATTTTGAGTATATAAAAATATGTGTATGTACAAATGATAAAGGAAATACAAACTTTTTTTAATTACTCCAATGAAAATGGTAATTTTTTAATACCAGAATAACAATTTACTTTCATCTTGCCTGTATTTTCAATTCTCCCTCTCTACTGACTTCTTCCTAAGAGCATTAAATATTTATGTGTTTCAGAAATACCTTTGGATTATTTCTTTTTATAAGCATATAATTTATATTTAAATATCTGGAACATTAAAGGCTATCCATAAGCCAAAATGAAAGCAAAAGAATGGAATGCCCTGCTGTAGCTTAATATTATGTTGTCACAGTTCACTCATGTTTTCTGCCACCTGTGTTTTTAAGTTAAATGGCATAACAATATCAGCCATAACAAAGTAACAGAAAATAGTCTGTAAGAATTTAGAGAACACTTACTTTCATATAATAGCAAGAAGAACTGAGGGCTCAAGAAGACATACTGGGAAAGACTCCAGTCACTTTTTTTGGAAGATCTCAGAAGAGCAATAATAACAAGGGTGAGCTAATGTTTCCTCTGCAGATATTAAGGCCAACTTCAAACAAGGAAGTACATAGCCACAGACTTGCAATTATCAGCCATGGATATTTAAAAGTCAATGGAGAGATTGTGAGCCCTCTTTATCCAAAAAAAGAGAGTTCTGTGAAGACAAAGAAAAAAGAAGGGACCAGAAGTGGAACACTGAAAGACAATTTTTTAGGAGTCAAATATCTCAGTTCATGGAATTATCACATTTGTTAACAAAGGGTTCTTGCTTCTTATGAGAGGAACATCTTTTGTATCAGACAGTGCTGGGTTACAATTCTAGTACCAGAGTTTACTAAATATATATACAAGCATGAACCAATTACTTTCCTATTCCTCAGGATCTTCATTTTAAATTTTAGGATTATAACATCCTTCTTGTAGAGCTGTTAAGAGGATGAAATAAAATCAGAAGACAGTGAAATGCTGGATGAACAATTATAACTGAACAATTTTTAGTTTCTTGCCCTAAATTTCATTCATCTCTCACCTTCACGTTTGTTATATCTACATGCCACCTTTATTATTTACTTAGTATTCTTCTTTATTTAGGTATACATATTTTACATAAGTAAATTCAGTTTCATCCTAACAATTTCTCAAAGAGAGGTGAAAATAAAAACCGAACTCTGACCCAGAACCAGTCTGTGAAGTCCAACCACAAACTCTATAGCAAATAAGCATATAATTTATATTTAAATATCTGGAACATTACAGGCTATCCATAAGCCAAAATGAAAGCAAAAGAATGGAATGCCCTGCTGTAGCTTAATATTATATTGTCACAGTTCACTCATGTTTTCTGCCACCTGTGTTTTTAAGTTAAATGACATCCTAGAACAGTCCTGTCTTAGGCAATGACTTACCAGCTTCCCTAACATTTGCTCCAGCTTCCATCTCAGAACCAATCAGAGGAAAGCTAAAGATGCTCCCCAAACCAATCACATAAAATGCCATACTCCAACTTCACCATGACAACAGCCAGAGCACACCTGAAGTCTTCTCTTTTTCATTCCTGTGCTTTCCTTTGAGTCTCTACAAAAAGTGATGGTGGCTAACTCCCTTGCTATGTCAGCTCTGAATAAATTTTAGTCTTTGTTCTCATCTGAGTGGTCTGTGTTGATTTCTACACCAGAAGAGAACAGATCTGACAGGCTAGTCATATTCTTTCAATATATAAAAATAAATATCTGATACAAATTTTAAGATGTTCACCCATGTGCCATCTAAAATAATCCCAAATGTCACACTGTGGGAAATGCTGCACTGCACCTGGGTTATACACAAGACTACTGGCCAGCCACTTGTAAGAGTCTCAGTTAAATCAGTCAACATTATAGCCTCATAGAGAGATAAAGGCAATAAGATTCTTTTCTAATCTATACAAAAAGCATCTTTTCTATTAATACTTTCAAGTCATAATTTCTGAGGTCTGGCAGTGCTATCAGAATTTTTTTTAGAAGAACGAAAACCAACCACACTTAGACCTCCAGAATGCCACATTAGTGAGTGGCCATCTGTCCACAACTTTATTAGGATCACATGGAAGTCTGAATGATCTGAGAGTGGTAGGAGTGGGAAAGGAAAACAATTACCATAGCCTAACAGCTTTTTTGGAAGGCCTATGACCCTTGTTTGCACCCGTATTTCAAAACACAAAGTTCAAAGTTCCAAATTTATTCCTAGAAAGGGGCCATTTAGCAACCAGATGCAAAGTTAGAAGATTAGGAAATAAAGATAATGTATTTTGTCTCTCTGCTTACAGGACAGATCTATGTCTTAAACCTACAGGGTTTTATTGTTGCTGTTGTTTTTAATTAGTCTGAAAATTCTCTAATGTGGATTGAGTTGAGCTAGCCAACAAGGCTAGATGTTTCTCAATCTTTGCAATTGCTAAATATGTCAAATGTGTTTTTAAATAATAACCTCAGACCCTAGTCTAGAAATTTGAGAGATCACTTGTTAGTGGTGACTTTAAAGAGTTGCTAGATAACTGACACTGGTTCATTAAAAAGAATAAGAATAGAGTTTGTATGCTGATAATAAGAACAAGTTCAGAAAAATTAAAGAAGAAATACCAATGAACAAATAAGAAGCACTCTCAACAACTATATGCTGACAAATATATTGTTATGTGCATTTGCCAACCAGTATTGTTATGGTTCTACAAAGACTCCACTGCACCAGACTGTAGCTAATTATGTATATTCAAGTGATTAGTAAGCACTTGTTGCCTCTTTCACACCACCCTCCAAACAGCAGCCTTTGAGAGGAGAATAGACTGCAAATTTATTGAGAGAACACTGTTAATCCTTTGGGGAGAATGTAAATGTAAACAGGACTACTCTACATCAAGGTGCTTTGACAACAACAATCATCTGCATAAACACATGCTCAACAACAAACAGGTGTTCTATTTCACAACTAGCACCCATTTGATGCTTTCAAGTAAGCATTATGCACAAACTGTTAGAACTACTTTGAAACCAGCTGTAATTACTATAATTAGCTGCTTTCCTACACTTTGTTTCCTTTTACCTGTTCAGTACTGT
This sequence comes from Glaucomys volans, assembly GCA_020662805.1. Lineage (NCBI taxonomy): Eukaryota > Metazoa > Chordata > Mammalia > Rodentia > Sciuridae > Glaucomys > Glaucomys volans. Next base: position 216,958 of record JAJEJO010005289.1, on the reverse strand, counting down.
GTTATGCCAATTTATACAATCCAAGTAAAATGACCAGTTCAGGACTTTCCCTTTCAAGCTATGGGAAGAAGATAAATAGATTCAATTTAAAGTACTTCAACCTTCTGCAAAATGGCCTATCCAACAATTATAAAAGCAAAACTTAAATCATACATCAATGAAACAAAAGTTCTTTTTTAAAAGATGTGTAGAGTTCTGACTGAGAAGAAGCTCAAATTATTTTAAGAGTAAGTATAACAGAATGTTGCTTATTCAAATGGAATATTATACAGCAGTTAAAAGGCATGACCCATCAATAGTTATAGCTGTTACTAAAATGCATGAAGAGAGCAGAAACATAATACTGAGAATAAATTTCAGAATGCCCAGATATAAAAGCTAACCATCATAGAAATTATGTAATAGCATAATCACAAGCATAAATTCTAGTGAGGATTTTCAAGTACATTAATACAAAGCTCAGAAGATAAAAAAGACAAATATGGCAGGACCTCTCAACAGGAAAAATTTGGCAGAGTTGATCCTCCTAAATCCAATCCAGTGATACATACATGTCAAATCCATGAGGTTCGAGAATGTGTCAGCCCTATGTGCCATTGTATTTCCAGGACTTAGCCAGCACCTATAGTAAATAGTCTATCTAATCAATAAAGAATTCATGAATGAATAATGAGTGAGTGAACGGGTTCACAAATGAATGCTTACAAATGAATCAAAAGTCTGGAATATTATTTTAAAACAATGTGAACCCTGAAAAGGAAAAAAACATTCCAGGCTTATGTTATAGAATATCTATAAAACAATTAGCATAGTATCTAGCACTTACTATAATGAGCATTCATTATATGTTGAAAATAAGAATTACCCATCATTATTGGCTTATTTAATAATCAGTCTTCAGATTCCAAAATACTCAAGTCAAAGGAACAACGAAAGACATCAAATGGCTATACTTGATGCCCATTTTTAATGGAACTTAGTAGGAAAATAAAAACACTAAAAAAGGTTGAAGCAAGTCATCCTGGAAAAAAATGAAAAGGAAGAATTAGGAAGAAAATGACACTATAGATAAAGATTGAAGTGAGGAAAACAACAGCTATAAAGCTATTTTGTGCTACACATATTTCAAAGGAAAAACGAAGTAAGAATGGGGAATACAGTATTATAGGGCAATCTCTTTTTTATTTGGTACCAGGGACTGGACACAGGGTGTTTTACCACTGTGCTACATCCCCAGTTCTTTTCTTTTCTGCTTATTGTGTAGGGACTCACTAAGTTGCTAAGGCTGGCCCTGAACTTGGAAGATTCTCCTGTCTCAGCCTTCCAAGCCACTAGGATTACTGGTGTGTGACCATGCCTGCTGTAGGACAATCTTAAATAATTTAGGAACATTGGAAAGTACTAAGTGCTAAGATAAAGAAATGGCAAACTAAATGCAAAAAGACAGGGCATATGCCAGTTTAAAGCAAAGAAAACCAAGACTGCTCAAAATACATCTACTTCTAAAAAAATTTTCAGATAAAGCCCATCTAATTCCATTTGGATGGATGCCACTCATATTTTGCTATTTTTTCCCCATCTTTTAAACATGTAACACTCACGTAACTGGCACTTCATAGATACAAGTATTTGCCAAGTAAATGAACTATGAGACATTTAAATAGTACATGTAAAATATTGTCTGAGTATGCACTGGTTATCTTCACAAGATCATTTCCTTCTAGTCCCTTCCTTCCTTACACACTACTTCCAGCCTTATATATCTACTTTCACTTCCACTAAGGTTTGAGATTTCTTCCTGTCACACTTTTGTTGGTTCCTCATCCCATAACCTGCTTCTGCTCATACTGTACAGTTAGTGCTCTTCAGGTCTCAGTTTACTAACTTCACAAGCTCTTCAAAGCCTCTCTAGGCTCATGTCATTTTTAAAATGTATGAGCTTGAGCAAGTCACTTTATTTTTCTTTGCCTCAGTACACCAATGTGCGAAATGGGGATAATATTTTTTATACCACATAATGTTGCAGTGAGAATTAAATGAGAGAATTCATGTAAAGCACCTTAAGGTGTATGGGTCACAAGATTAACTACTATTCAACAAAGCACAGACATTATTGCTATTTCCTGACCTCTAAGTCCAATTTAAGAGCTCCTTTTACTATTAATATTCTTATGTTTTTCCTTTCCATGCCATAGCATTTACCGTGTAGATTCCATTATATTTTGCTAAGGAAGATAAAAAAGTAGAAACTAAGAAATAAAAAGCAAAAGGAAAAGGAAATACTCAAGCTAGGCACAGAGAGTGAAAAAAAGAAAAATGGGTAAATTTCCTTCAGATATTAGTAATATAAAATTTAGCTCTTGTCTTAAAGATTTTAATATCTTTCCTCTTGGCCTACAAAAATTCTACACTAAATATAAGACAACTATGAGAGGCCCCAGGGAGAAGTTATTGGATGGCAGTGATGAAAATAATATTTACTTATGAATCAGACAAAAAAAAATAATCAAGAGCAAAAAAGATTCCCCATCCTAACCTGGGGATAAAAAACACATAAAACTGATCTAGATTGTATAGTGGGACACGCGGGTAAATTATGAAGATTCCAAAACACTGAAGTACTGTGGTCTCCTCCTACAAATTAATTGTTCATTTTAAAGTAATGTAGAGTAGCATTATGACCAGAGATTGAGATAAACTAATATACTCAAATTGCACCAACTACATCTATGGCCCATAGAAGTTAAACATAAGAAAGCAACAATGAATAGACTCTTCACCAATAAAGAAATGTTTGTTTTTGCAGGTTAGCTCCACCATTTTTTTCACATTTGCATCCTAATGGTTCTACTTGGTCTCCCTATTATGCAACAGTTCTTTACAATACAGCCAGCTACCCTGACAACTGGGTTCCTATGCCAGAGTGGCTTTGTCTAAATCCTAAAGCTGTGCTTGGCTTTGCACTGAGCCCAGTGGCGGCCTGTGATCTGAATGCCAATGAAGAGTACAGACCCTGTTGTCTAAGAAGCCAGAGACTAAAAGGTCTCTTTGGGGTCAACAAACTGTCTCGACTACTTTCATAAGCTTAAGAGACTGGAAAATAAAGCTAGAAATGCATCTTATTTCTTAGGAGGACAAAAGAGGAAAGTATTAAATGTTTAATAGGCACCTGATACTTCAGCACTTCAACTTTAAATTAAGGAGGAGTTCAGTAATCCTTCACATATAAACAAAGAACTTGTTCTTTAAACAGGAAAAAACATAAGGAAAAAAATCAATGTAAATAAATTTCATATTATCAAATTAAAAATGGTTAGAGAATTTATGTGCTCAAAGGAATATAACAGCCTTGAGTCCCTCTTCCCACTTAGTAACTGGTTGGGGAAATAAATAGATAATGACAAATGATAAATCATTACATTGTAAAATTGGGTGTTGGGCTACTATTGAAGAAATATAAAATTATACAACTCTAAAGTACCAATTAGTGGGTTGTATCTACTAAACAACATTAAAAACTCTAAAAAAAAATCCACAGGTAAAAGAATAATACCATTTTAAAAACAATTGTAGTTAAATTGTTAATGAAAAATAACATGCACCATTTTTGTTTGTTTACACATATGAATTTGCTATTTAGCAATTCTACACTTCCTTATATTTTTGTATTTGGGCGTTCTCTTTTTCTTACAACTAATTCTCCATCTCTCTTATTTGATCAAATACCAAATCCCATGTATTTTATCTTCTAGGTTGCTATCAAATTTATTCACTTTATCCTGCTGCCACCACCTAGCTCAGATCATGTTGATCTTCTTACCTCAATTCTTGGCTAAAACTCCTGATTTCTGGCCAGAGTAATTCACAAATACAGCATGAGATATTCATGTGTAATTTAAAATTTTCTAAAAGTCATACTTAGTAAAAAGAATCGGGTAAAACTGATTTGAGTTGTATGTTGTATTTCACATATTTTGGTTGTATTTCACCAAATATATCCAAAATATAACCATTTCAACATGTAATCAATAGAAAAATTCCACACATTTTGCTTTTTTCTTACAATGAAGTCAAAATCCAGTGTGCATTTTATATGAGTACAGCTCAATTCAGATCAAAATTTCCAACAACTCAACTGAAATGCAGTCCTACCAAAATAATAAACCTAAATAATTTTAGAATTTAACAATCATTCTTCCAAATCATACTAGCTACATTCCGAGTTCAAGAGACTCGTGATATCTTTTCAGACAATCAGCTCTTTAGATCTTCAATATTTGCATCTTCTAACCCAAAAATGCAAATCATTGACAAAATCTTAAGAATTTTTTTTTTTTAAACCTTAAAAAGTTCTTCCACCGCTTCTCAATAATCTCCTGGCAAAACCCAGCCTCTTAAAAAGGGTAACACTCTCCTAAGACTAGGTTCCTCTTTCTTTTCAGCCTTATCTAGCTCCACATTCCTTTTTTTACAGTGCTTCTTCCAGATCCTGAAACACGCTTGACTATGTTCCCTTTGGACCCTGTGGCATGTGTTGTTAGTTGCATTGCAACTCTCTTCTTCCCTGTCCCCCTCAATATGCCACTTCCAACTCATCCATCAGTTTTCAATTTAGAGATTGTTTTCTCAGAGACATTTCTGTTATAAAACACTAGGTCTTGAGGCAGCGGGAACTGTTATTCTTGCTCAGTAGTGTACCTCCTGCTTTAACCAAATTGCTTGGCACTTTGTAGGCACTCAATAAATATCAATCAACCCACAGAGTAGTCTAAGCTACCTTAAGTGTGTTGAAGACATGTGTATACAGGTATCAAGAAGGTAAGGGACCACCTAGGAGTTCATTACTTGGCTTTACTATCACTAACCAAAACCAGACAGGCCATAAGGCAACTGCCAAAACTAAGACTGAAATACCAAGACTTTCAAAGTTGGAACATGCAGTATTCCAACTTAATACTTAATATAATGGTTTATGTTCATATTCTTTGGAGTCCACTAGAAGGGCAGTGGACCTAAAGATCAGAGTAAATTCTAGGGTCAAGAGGCTAGTAAGAAAAGCTTTCTCCCCATTTCTAATACAAGCAGTTCATTAGTATACTTCCAGGTTTCTTTCTCTGTCTTTAATTCTGCTGAGATAGAGTATTTGATCTGCTGAATAAATTTGGGGGAAATAAAGAATTCAGATCAGATCCTTTTCTTCCTTTTAAAGCCAGTGGGATACAAAAAATGCAAATTTGCCTATGTTGCTCTATGCAAGGGATCAGCAAACTACACAAGACTAGAAGTCTGTATTTCTAAATAAAGTTTTATTGGAACACAGTCAGACCCACTAGTTTACATGTTTTCTATGACTATTTTTGCACAACAATCACAGAGGTGACTAGCTGCAATTGTAACAAAAAAACATAATCTGCAAAGATATATACTATCTGGCTGGCTCTTTACAGAAAGAGACCCCCTACTCTTTAGCATTACCTTACTTGCACAGCCTGAAATGTGCTAGGGAAAGTCTGCCTAATTCAGCAATTCAATCACACTCAGACCTCTAATTTAACCTTTATCAATTGTACACTAGATTTCCCTATCCTGGTTTCATTTTCCATGGTGATTTCAGTTGCCCATGGTCAATAGCAGTCTGACAACATTAAAAGGAAATTTCTGAAATAAACAATTTATAAGTTTTAAAGTGTGCACTATTCTGAGTAGAATGATGAAATTTGGTCTCTCCATCCATCCAGGACTGGAATCACCCCTTTGACCAATTAATCCATATTATATACACTATCCACCCACTAGTCAATTAGTAGCCATCTAAGTTATCAGATCTACTGTCATGTTATCACAATGCATATGTTCAAGTAACCCTTAAAAGTATCCACAATTTCTAGGTCACTTGCCTGCTTTCATCTCATCACTGAAACATTGTATCATATCCTTTTACAGTGCTTCTTCTAGATCCTAAAACACGCTTGACTATGTTCCCTCTGGACCCTGTGGCATGTGTTGTTAGTTGCATTGCAACTCTCTTCTTCCCTGTCCCCCTCAATATGCCACCTCCAACTCATCCATCAGTTTTCAATTTAGAGATTGTTTTCTCAGAGACATTTATGTTGATAGAGATACAAATATGTTGATAGAGATACCACATTCACATAGCTATTAACCATATTGTTAGAACTGTTCCATTTTATTACTAGTTATTGTTAGTAATCTCTTACTATGCCTAATTTCTTAAATTAGACTTTAACATAGATAGGTATGCACAGAAAAACACAGAGTGTATATTTAGGGTTAAGACTATTCTTGGTTTTAGGTATGCGCTGGAGGGATCTTGGAACATATCCACTACAAATAAGGGGATAGCTACTATAGATACATTTTGACTTCATATTTTATATGTTTATCTAAGATTATACAGAAGGACACTCAGAAAAGAGGAAGTATTTATATCATGTGCCCCAGAAACCCAAAATCCCACCTATATAACCTTTACATGCATATTTAAGTTCTAAGGTACAAAATTTGAAGGGAAGTATCTCAATCAAATACTTATTCAAGTTTTGAAGTGCCCAGAGATCAGTTTTTTGAAGGAAGTGTTAGCCTTTCATCTGAACAATTTACATCACTAATGCTAACTAACTGCAATATACATGTAATTTATATGTTCCTCACACTGTCAATAAAGAAAACTAAGAGCATAAACTCCAGCGTGGTTCTTCAAACACTTCTATGTTTTCATATTAGGTCCTTTCATATTAGGTACATGAAAACACGTACCTGTATTTTCTGCAGAAATTTTGTTAGTGTTTGGACATTAGTGATTTGTTTCCTAGAATGCTTCTGTCTTCCCATCAAAACATATAAACCAATATTATACAAAAAGTGGCATTAGATCACCTATTTTCAGTAACACTAATGAATCACAGAAAAAAATTTTAATGAGCATTTATCTTTTTATGCTAGTATTCTTTAAACTAAGACCCTTTGTACCACTGAAAATTCTATCACATGCTTATAAAAATTTACATGTGAAAATATAAATCTTAATAATAATTACAGGGAAGTTAAACAGAAGAAATCAAGATTTTCCATTATTAAGTTTATAGAACATAGTCCAACAATGATCCTATACATTTAATTAGGTCAATGAGAGTGCTGTATAGTTTCGTCAGATAGACTAGGAGCTGGGATAGAACCTAAGGCCTTGCACATGCTAAACAGAACTATACTCCCAGCCCTCATCACATACTTTTTATTCATTTCAATTTCTTAACCAATTTTGTCCTATTAAGAGCATTTCCTTGGGCTACTATCTCACATTTCCATGTTCTATATTAAAGCTGATTAAGTAATTTAATACAAGAAGAGTAGCAGACAATGAGAGAATATAAGATACTTCCTACCCAATTTCTAATTCAGGTATATTTCTGGTTTTTTGGAATACTTAGAATAAAACCAAGCATGAGAAACAAACAAATCAGAACTTTAAAAAAAAATTACTTTTGTGCAAAGAATGAAAAAGCAAGGAACTTGAAGGTGAATGAAAAATGGCTCTACTTTGCTAAATATTTTTTATTCCAATTAGGCTGTACTTTATGCTCACAGTATTCAAAAAAATACTTGCAGAATACAACATTTTTTAGTAGGCTTCAGAATAGTCCATGTCATACACTGCCCTGTGATACTTCCTAAATTGAAAAAAATTTTTAAGAAAGCAAATTCAATAGTTAAAATCATTTCTAATATTATAAAAACTATGGGATTTCATGTAGATAACAAATAAGACTCTTTGGTAATCAGAAATTTTAAATATTTATTTTTATTATTTCTCATTAGGGAGTACAGCCAACAAACTTCTGTCCTTTTTTATTTTCCTATCATACACCTTTTTCTCCTCAGCAGTATATTCTCCTAATCCTAGTCTCTAAGAAAATAGCAAGTGCTCTGCTCACAAAAATCAAAGCCACAAAATATTTCAAGGGCTCCAGGGAAATCTCAAACAAACAAAAAATGCATACACTATTTATTGAAATGAAACATATAAAGTAACCTAACAATGAATGCTACAACAGACAAATACTAGTTAAAATATAAACTCCAGAGCATATACATGTTTGCCACAATAAGAGAAGTGGCTATGGAGAATCAACACTCTAAAATGTTGTTGAAGAAAATCCAAAACTGTGTTAAAAGCTAAGTTTGTAACAGACAACTAAAATGAAAATTTCTTAGGTCTATCAACTTTAAATTATACTTTATAATGTCTGGCAATTTTCTCCTACTAGGGCAAAACTTGCACTATTTGTTTAAATGATTTGATTTGGGTAGTTCTGTTTTCAAAAATATTATGAAGAACTAGTCTTAATCGTAATTAACAGATAAATTAATTTTGTTTGAAATATTGAGTAGTTTCAAGTCAGAAAAGGTTTTCAAAGAATTTCACAATTTATCAAATAGAGATAAACCAAGTGACTATGCTAAATGTTTTCAATATCTAATTTACAATGTCCCTTCTTAATATGATTTAATTTTTAAAATGCAAGTGTCATAACAGTATCTTAGCAATCCAAATAAATAGCATATATTAAAAAATGATCAACTTCATCAGTTAGCAGGGCAATGCAAATTCAAATCACTATGACTTAACACTAAATACCCAACAAATAACTAAAATGAAAAGGCAATCTCAAGTGTTGATAAAGAACAAACGAAAGACTTAAGCTGTTGGTGGGAATGCAAATAAACAACAGGGAGTTATCTAGCAATAACTAAAAAGCTGAACATATGTACATATGTAAATTCTATGACCCAGCACTCCCCCTTCTAGATATACCCAACAGAAATGTATATTGTATGCACAACAAAAGACATAGAGCCCAAAAGTAAAATCAACCCAAATATCCAACAGATAAATAAATCGTGCTCTAACCCTATGGTGGAAATATTAGTTAGCAATGGGCATGAATTAACCAAGTACCCAAACGATGTGGAAAAATCTCACAAATATAATGTTGAAAAAAAGGAAGCCATGATTCCCTATTAAATGCAGGCAGAATTAATTATATATACAGAGTCATTCTGTTATAAATCATTCTGTTAGCTTGGTGGGGCACAGCAACTAGAGGAGTAGGAAATGCTGGCTTATAAAATAGCAGTAATACTTTTTTTTTTTTAAGTCATTCTGTTAGCTTGGTGGGGCACAGCAACTGGAGGAGTAGGAAATGCTGGTTTATAAAATAGCAGTAATACTTTTTTTTTTTAAGAGCGCCAGGGAGCTATACGCATCACACATGTGCAAGGCTGTAGGTGTTGGGGACAGAGCCCAAGGGAGTGGTGATTCTGACCCACAGTGTGCACCTGATCCCAGACTTCCTCCCCCAACTCCACCACATTTGTTATGTACCGTGGATTGAACTCAGATGGTGTTTTACCACTTAACCACATCCCCGGTCCTTTTTATTTTTTATTTTAAGACAATGTCTCTCGCTAAATTGCTGAAGCTGGCCTCCAATTTAGGATCCTCCTGTCTCAGCCTCTGGAGTTGTAGGGGATTATGGGTGGGCACCACAATGCCCTACTTTACTGTCTCTTTTAAATGGGTATTAGTTACATGGTGTACTCACATTGTAAAAATTCACAAGGCTGTATTCTTAGGATTCTTTTACTTTTTTTCTTAATATACTTCAAGAAAAAGTTTACCATAAAAAATTATTACTGTTAAGAAAAACAATCTCTTAATTTACCTTATTTTTATACCACTGTTTTATTAGTTCTAATATTCCTTATTGCATTCAGAGATCATTTTTTAAATAGTTATTCTCTTCACCACGTAGGAATCTCATTTGTAATCAGTACTCAGGAGTTCTCATTCATTAAAAATAGAATTTAAATAATTTCTCAAAGATGTGTTTACAAGTAATGGAAGTTTAAAAATTTATTGCAGTGATCTTATTGATGGTCTCAGTTCTAAAATGGAAATATGGGCATTGTTAACTTTTAAGAAAATATGACCCCCCAAAAATTGACTTTAAAATAATGCAGCATATACTAAAATATGTAGAGATTTTAGAGACAAATTAGATCTCTCTTATTTTCCAAAAACAAAATTAAACAAACAACAACAACAAAGTGATATGCCCAGAATCACAAAAGTATCTGGTATTACATAAGAGTACTCAGCTCTGTGGAATGAGAATTTATCACTCTTTCTTCTAGACCATCCTATTGCCATTTAATCACTGGTACTAGGAATGGAAGTTTTAGCATGCATGAATTTCCTACAGCTTGCCTTTGAAGCTATTTAATCAATTCTGTCACATTATTATTATATAAAGTGAGCATCCACAGTACCAGTGGTATTCACCTTGAAAATAATTTTCCCAAAATCAGTGCATTAGGCAGACCCTCAAAACAATTTAGCAAAATGTACATTAACTCTAGAACACAACTTTAAAACATCAACAAAGCACAAAAACACAAAATCTCCATGCAAAATGAAAATGAAAAAAAGCCTTTTAAATTGTTTTATTTTTAACTTCATTTTGTTTCTATTTCCATTTAGCCCTACTTTGAGGCTTGCTTTACTAACTTCAAATTCAGGCAATACTCTATATTCTAATGTATTTCTTTTCTGTGTGTGTGTGTGCGTGTCTACATATATAAAACTTAATTTTCATATGTACAATTTATCATCCATCTAACTTGACCTATCAGTCCCATGTCTGTTTACATCTTTCTTATGGTTGTTATATATTTTTATAATATCTAAATCATATCCTTATTTAATAGATAAATTCAAATGTATTCCATCTTTACGTTCCCATAAGCTAAACATGCTTTATTTTGACTAATGTTTTTTCCTCTAAATACCAATGTGGGCCTATATTTGACAAAGTCAGTTAAAACACAAACTTCAGAGACAATTTCTTTGAAAACAAAAGTGTCATTAAATTAATAAATCATTAATTGCCACTTGCTTGGGTTATTGTACCCTCACTTTAGTCACAAGAGAACATGGTAAGAGATGAAGAAACTTCCAAGTTTGAGGAATTAAGTCATAGGCAGAACCATAGTTTGAACTTCTGATTTCTGGTCTATTTCAAACTAACATACTCTGTAGAAAATATGAGGAGTTCTATAACCTCTACATACTTAATAATTTAATAGTCAATAGCTAGCTTTAAGAAATGAGAAGCTTATTATGGCAGTGAAGGGAAGTGATTTTTTTCCTTGATAATCTCCAGTAAACTTTATGAATATGCTTAACACTTAGAATGAAAATGAATTAGGAAAAACAGAAGACAAAGAAGGCATCAGAAATTTTCAGCCCTGTATTTTACCTCTGGAGAATTCTTATTTTCATAAAGAACATGAACATGAGGATGGGATGGGCCAGTACAGGAAAGGAACAACTGCAAGCTGCCATGCTGAGTTTAACAACAATCATCAAAAGGGGCTTTGGGAGCTCACCAGCTGCAAAGTTTTTGTATTAGGCTGTGATCCCATTGGGAGGATGGGAGCCCCTAAATAATGATGTCAAAGGGGGTTTTTACATGCCCAGGAAGCTATTTCAAGCAAACAAAATCTACATTTGTTCCTAATAGAGGTTAAGGCCTTTGGGGATTAGAGAGAGAGACGGTATAGATGGCTATTATCTAAAAAAAACCTTATAGTTCCTTGCACAACAAAGGAATACAATCCTAAAAAGGAATATATAATATTTTCACTGTAAAACTCCAAAGAAATAAAATGAAATGTTTTTCCCTTGTACAAACAAAAAATTTCAGAAAGATGCTTCATTTTGAAAGTTATATGGCAAAGTGAATTCGAGAATAAAAAGGAAATTGCAGGATAATTCCAAGAATAATTTCATTAATGGGGCATTTTTGCATCATTAATGCTTTTTCAGAGTCTGTAATTAATAGTGACTACTCAACAATTTTAGGAAAGTAGAATTCAATTCTTTAATGCCACTGTTGGAAGTTTATACTGACCTCCTCGCTTGCTTCAGCATTCTTCCCAATACAGATCAGAAAAGGTAGCATGCTCACATTCATTTACCCAAAAAGCAAAAGCAAAATTACTTTTTCCCAGAATGAAGAGAGTAAAGGAAGATGTAGCCCCTACAATACACAGACCAAAATATTACCTAATATTTCATCTTAAAAACTAATGAAAAACCCAAGTTCCAAGGCAAAGGAGAGTCTTATATATAATCTCAAAGCAAGTTGCAACAGCATTTTCTCCCTATTTTTAGTTATTCCAAATGCATTTTCCCTTTCATTGTGGCTTATCCATCCATGCCATAGGATCTATGTAAAAGGCTTTTCTGATTAATATTTGTTTGAATATAATTTTAGCAAATGAACACCTTTCCAAATGAAAGAACTACACTGGCAGGTACCACAGAAAACCACATTAAAATAAAACTTTGTTCATAAACACAATAAAGGGATAAACTTTGAACAATTTACTTAGTAGACATAGTATAGATGTTTTGCTAACAAGATCATAATGGACCCCAGTTTAAGTAAAGAGTCTGCAGAAAACACTGCAATAATTGAATATGGTGGCACATGCCTGTAAATCCCAAGGGCTCAGGAGACTCAAACAGGAGGATCATAAGTTCAATGCCAGCCTGGGCAATTTAGTAGGACTGTCTCAAAATAAAAAAATAAAAATGGAAAAGCACCCCTGGGTTCAATCTGCAGTAACACTCAGAAATAAGCACTTTCCTTAGCACTTATATAAAAACTAGAAGCAATTTAGCAGATGAAAACAACATTAAGGAAAGAAAGTCACTTTAAAAGCTGTGATGTACAATTTCAGAAAATTTTAAAGTTTATTGAAGGAATACTACTATTTAAAGGGTGTTTAGCATAATAAAAGAAAATCAACTATGCAAAGAGATTTAATCATGTCAACTTTTCAAACTTCACAGTTTGTTTTTTTTCTAGAGGAGGAATTTTCTCAAAGGTAGTTGTTTGAAAAAGATACCTCGATAATAAGATTGATATATCTGCATAGGTCCTTACAGATTACCTGGATATACTGTATATATCTAACTTCAAACACCCTGAACCTTAAGCAGTATGCATCGAGGCTAACCTTACCATATGAGTCAGAGTGACATCTAGTGGCAAGTCCATTAAACAGTTATATATCCGATGCTTCGTTCCTGGCAAACACAAATGAACAGTATCTGGCACATGGCAGGCACTTAAATATTGTTGCATGAATACTCTACCTTGGACACTTTCTTCACTTCTTCTGAACTTCCTCTTTTCCTTTACTACTTCTAGTCCTATATTCTCTATTTCCCCAGTTCCTAAGTTCCTTCCATTTGTCTCATTCTCTATGGAATCCATAATCAATCTATATTTTTTTTTTCATTTTTCTTTCCCTGTACACATTTTATTGATCTCCACCCTAGGTATACATTTGATAATATATTTTCTGTGTAACTCTTCTGAGTATTGCTATACTAAATCATGAAACTAAGTCAAATGAATCCATTATAATTCATGTAAGCCTGGGAAATTATTTTGCTCATCTCTGGTTGACATGAGTATAATATATATATACTCATATGTGAGTATGAGTTTATATATGAATATAAAAATTTTCATTGCTTCTTTTAAAAAAGACTACAAAGAGTAGGACTTCTAGAAAATTATCAGCACATTTTAAATTATCTATAAACATTTTAAATGCCCATAAAAATTTTTAATATGAAGTCTTTTTCCACAAGGCAAGTTGTAGTATGTGCAAAAATCCATTCACATAACTATGGAAGACTGTTTAAATATACCTAAGGAAATGATAAATAAAGGGACCTTCTTGCCAAATACTAGGATTTGAATTTCAGTATCCAGAAAGTTTAAATGAGTAATAATACTCTAAGAGATGCAATTGCATCTAAGTCTTCCATATCTTTTCTTTTTAAATGACAAACTCTTTTTGTTTTGTTGTTTTCTTTATCCCCTTTAGTCTAGAGAAGACAGTCAGGATATTTTGCTATTTAGTCCTGGCAAACACAGTCCACTGTAATGGGGAGAAGCGCTTTGATTGGAGAGATACTCCCGAAATGCAAAATGGGGAAGGTGGAAACATTTACTGCTGAATGAACCTTTTTCTACAGGAATAGGTCTGAGACATTCATGGAAGAGATGAAATAGGATCCAGTCCATTGGGTGGGGGTAGAAAAAGCAGCACGTGGCTATTAAGGTTGAATTTTTAGCTATCAAGGCAGGTTCAGAAGGTTAGCTGGCCTCCAAGAACCTGTTTGGGGCCTATATCCGTCTAAAACCACTCAGTCAATCTGTTACTCACACTGATATCTCACCCATCCCAAACTCTCCTAACTCCAGGGAGAAGTCTGGCTAGCCAGCTGCTGAGCTAGGTTAATGCTGTCTGTATACATGGTCTGAAACAGCTTGTTGGAAAACCTCTTTTATTCTTTAATACAACTGAAAGTTTCTTTACTTTGGGTTCAAACCAAAATTAATACGGTTGAGAGAACATTTTTTAAGTAAGAAAAAAAATCTCCATTCTGAAAAGTACAAAAAACATGTACATGTTAAAAATCAAGCATATATGCCCCTGAAAAGGTGTATATTAAAGTGATATGGCATAGCAATTTTCAATTATGCTAGAAAAACTGAATTAATTATGGTAACCGTGAGCAGAGCTTTCTGAACAGCTTTGATTCTGAAATGAACATTCTTTGTATTTGATGACACTAATTCAGCCTTTTTTTGTGGTCAAGGCTATAAATGTTACGGAAATTATGTACTGACCATGTTCATTACCTAAATTTCACATAATAATAGGTTTGTTAAATTAATTTTTCCCAAAAATAGATAAAACAATTGCTCCTTATTAAGGATTAATCACTTGCCAAATTTAATTTTCTAAAACAATCTCATTTCAATTACACACATGTCTCAGATTTGGTATTTTCAACTTTTATTTCTTCAAAATCAAATAGACTTTAAAATTTTAAATAATAGAACCACTCTGCAGGTAGTCCCTTGGTTTATAAATGGTCTGTACTCTGAATGTTTTGTTCTAGAAAATAAAGCTTTAAGTAATTGTTAAATTTGAGGATGTTATTACAAAGATCTATTTAACAGTACTAGTCAGTATTACTTCCTTCAACCCTAAAATCTAGGCCCTTCAAATGGAAAGATGGGGAGGAATGAAATTAAAGCTTTCATCTCAGGCTGGGGTTATATCTCAGTGGCAGAGCATTTGCTTAGCACATGCGAGGTACTGGGTTCAATCCTTAGTACAGCAAAAAAATGGACAAATAAAATAAAGGCATTCTGTCCATATACAACTATAAAACAAACTTTAAAAAAAAAAAGGAAAAAGAAAAAAAGCTTCCATCCCTTTTCCTAGGTACAGAATTGATCCTAAGCAGATACCTTAAATAGGAAAATGGACCTTTCCCAACACATGCTCTTCTTCCATATCCTTTTCCACTTCCATCAGTTTTAAGGTCTTTATACTTCTTTCACTGTTATTCCCTTTGAACAACCCAAATGTTCCTTATTTTAAAATTTACGATCATCCCTCCACCACCATTTGATCTCAGTAGGCCATAAGAATGCAAACCGCTTCAAAGAAGTGAAAGAATATGCCCAAGTCATTAAGGGGGTAAATCAAAATTCTTAAATTTATATTTTATGGGGTCTCAAGTAGATATAAGAAATGTGAAGGTGCTTCTCTTCTCCCTTAAGTTCTCAGGCATGGCCAAAGGACTTAGGAAGCAGCAAGCACTGCAGAGGGCAGCACAGGGGAAGAGGTTAAGCCAAATCAAGAAAGTGGTCACAAAGACTTGCCCAGGGTGATTGAGTACTAGGTTACACACAGGAGTCTGATCACATAGTATCACATAAATATACTGAGATAATTGATCCCAGGATCTCAGTGGAAGTTACAAATATGGGAAGAGGAAAGCTAAAATAAACACTGTGGTGCTAGTCAGGAATTGAGATAGTGATGGTAACACAGTTTTCAATATATAGATGTAGAAATTAAAGTATAAATATGCACATATATACATTAATTCCTAATTCCATTAACTAAAGAGCGTGAAAGCAATGGCACTCAATACAATGAACACAACCAATGCTCGGATTTGGGGTTATAGATATTCTCTACAGAAAGATATTAGGGTTCCCTGGAAAATAACTGATTCCAGGGCCCAGGCAGGGATTTTTGCAAGATGAGTCTAGAACATCTTATTGTACCAGAGAACAGAAGGTGCTCAAAGAAGGAAACATGTTAAAGAACACAGAAGTTTGAAGGACCTCCCAATGTTCAAATGTAAGGCAATTTGCACATCAAAATATGTAACAATAAAAAATTAGAACTCATTAAGAATTAATGAACCCATAGTGACATAAATAAATGAAAGAATTAGTGGAAAAAATTCCCTATAGCAGAATGATGACTAATGAATACAGAAAAATAAGAAAACAAAAAATAATAGAAAAAAATAAGAAATTAGAAAACCACCACTTGATACCTTATTCACAATTACATCAGGCAAGAAACATCAATAAATGCTAAAATTTATGGGCAAAAGTTTGATGGGAATATGGTATTTACAAAGTCATATTCTCATACTTCTTGGAAAGTCGTAACAGGGAGAAAGACTACCGTTATAGTGGAAAAAACTGTCAGCTACTACCTTCATTAAGTACTCAAAGTTAACATTATAGTAATGGGACTAAAAAGGAACACTGACTCATAGAATATAATAAGAATAAAGTATACTTCAGTGATATTATTGCCAAAGATGTACAACTGATAGTCAATCAGGAAAAAAAATACCAGACAAACCCAAACTGTAGGACATTCTACAAAATAACTGGCATGTAATATTGAAAAGCAATCAAAGTCATAAAAGTGGATTGTGGAGCCATTCTAGCTATTAAAAAAAAATTAAAAACCTAAAGGGTCCTGATAACCAAATTCAATCTGGATTAGAATTTTGCAATAAAAGACATTATTGAAAGAATTGGCAAAATCTGAATGGGCTCTAATAAGTAGGTAGTAGTGACTGACGTGTCAACATTAATTTACTGACTTCTTATATGAGTATTGTTTGTCAGGAAAAAGTGCTAAAGTACTCAGAGGAAATGGGGCATCTTACTATCAAACATGGAAAAAAGCTTTATTCTTACAACTTAAGTTTGAAATTAGTACAAAATATAGAATGTAAATAAAAATGTAAATGTTTTATACTTCCATTTTAAAAATTTTTTTAATTGCAGATAGATACAATATCTTTATTTTATTTATTTTCATGTGGTGCTGAGTATCAAACCCAGGGCCTCACACATGGTAAGTGAGCACTCTGTCACTGAGTCACAATCCCAGCCCATATACTTCCATTTTTATATAGATTTATCTAACAAATTAAAGCTCCTGATTAAATAGGTTCTGGTAATAAATTTCACTCACTCATTATCAAGTCAACAAATACTGAGTGCCTTTTTCTTTGACAGAAACTGGGAATATTGTAGAAAAAAAGTAGACAAAAATCACTACTTCCAGGAATTTATATTTTGATGGAAGAGAAAATAGAGTATATAATAAGTGCTAAGGAGGAAAACATAAAAAGAGGAAAGGAGTGAATATAAAGCTTTGGAAGAAGGACTAAAGTTGAAGATCACAAGGTAATTGAAGGCAGCCTCAATTGGGGAGGTAAAATGATTAATTCCACTTTTTTTTTTCTTGGTACCGGGGACTAAACTCAGGGACATTCAACCACTGAGCCACATCCCAGCCCTTTTTTGTATTTTATTTAGAGACAGGGTCTCACACTGAGTTGCTTTTGCTAAGGCTGGCTTTGAACTAGGGATCCTTCTGTTTCAGCCTACCAAGCCACTGGGATTACAGTAATTAATCATTATGATGATTAACAGGAGGAAAAGCTTTCTTAGCAGAGAATGGCAAGGCTGTGAGATAAGAAAATGCCTAACATGTTCCAGGAACATAAAATAAAATAGCTGGAATGGTTTGAGCCATGAAGAACAGAGAAGGCAGAGAAGGAAATCAGGTAAGATTATCTAGAGCCACTCTATAGATGCAAGGGTTTTACTCTGCCTATTTCTGAGCACAGCAGCCACACATCATGACTTAAGCTTTAATAGGATCACTAAGGCTGCTACTGGAAAATAGAATAAAGGGGTCAACAATCAAATGATAAAAGGGCAATGACAATCAAATTTAATTTCTCATGATAGACAGTCCTATATTATACAATAAAAACATGGCCTACAGGTACAGCTTAGGTAGAGGGCTTATCTAGTATGTACAAGGCCCTGGGTTTCATCCCCTGCATCACAAACAAAAACAAAAACTTAAGTGGAAGCTAAATAAAGAAATCATGTTTTATATTTGCTTTTCCAAAATAATATGATGGTTTAAAGATCAACTTTATGAATTAAAAAGGATTTTAAAAGAAAAAGAAAAAACCAGAGTAAAAATTCAGGGTCTTGTTCCAACTTCCAGGTTTCATTTTTAAAAATAATCAGTGAATTTATTTCTCACAATATTAATCTGAAGGCCACAACTTAGGGTAAGTCTAAGATGCATCTAAATGAGAACAGTCATTCACTCTTACAACAAATATATCAAAAACCAAAGGAAAAGAGTAAGAGGGGAGATGGTAATATGAAAATCATGAGAAGGCAGGAAAAATTCAAATTAACAAGAAGGGGGAAAGAAAAGGAGGTTCTCTATAAATGTCAGATGAGGCAATTCAGATAGATACTCCACTGAGAACAATTTAAAATGTTAGGCAAATGGGAACTCTGATAAAACAACTCACACATTAAGCTTGAATAACAAATGGCTATTCTCAAATGGTAATGGGCAACAAAAGATAAACCAGATCTTGCATGTATATTCATGTCATTTGAGGGGACCAGGAAACGCTATAAACAATGTCCTTTGTGCGGTATATTTAGTGCTATGTTTTTCATATTTTTGTACTTTCTGTTGATGACTTTGTTGTTTAAAATAGCTCCCACATGTAATGCTTAAGTCCTGTCCTCAGCACAAGAAGGCTATGCTGTGCCTTACAGATAAAATGTGTATTGTTTAAATAAGCTTAATTCAGTCATGAGTTACAGTGCTTATGGCCATAAATTCACTATTATTGAATCAATTATTTATTAGGTAGGGTATCATTGAGTAGAAACAAACATGAAACAAGGTTATGTGTGGATTCACTGATGAAAATGTGATCAGAGACTTGCAGAAATCTAAACCTGTGCTTGCCCTAAAAGCAATGGTTCCATATTCATGCCAGTTTTATACAACAGAGCTACCATGAATAATAAAAATCAACAATACTCATAATCAATACCTGGTAAGCCAGGACACCAGAAACATGAACCAATAGTAACAACTTAAAGAAACAGACCTACAGGACTTAAATATTTGAAAGTATCAGACACACACTGGAATTAAAATAACTACACCCATTCTATGTTCAAGGAGATAAAAGCCAAAATTGAAATTTTCATCAGTGAAATATAAAAATGTAACAAATGACATGGCTAATACAAAAAAAGAAAAAAAGACATCTGAAAACTCGAAAATACAATCCTGAAAAACAAGAACCCAACAGACAAATTTAATATCATATTAAACACAAAGAAAAACAGAGCAAACTACAATACTATCAGAAAAAACTCCTTAAAATGAAACACAGAACAATGGAAAACAGAAGGAATAAGCTATATAAAGTATAGAAGATTTTACAAGTTTTAATTGGTATCCTAGATGATCAGAAAACACATAGGTCAGAATTATTATATTGACAGTAAAGAGCTAAAAATTTTCCTGAATTGATGAAAGACATTAATCTATATATTCAAGATAGCTAATGAATACTGAGCAAGGAAGAAAAAAAGATGACAACATCAAAGAGAAAGGAAAAAAAACACACCCTGGCCAAAAAAAAAAAAAAAAAAAAAATATTTAAACTAGAAATAAAAGAGATTACCTCAAAAAGTTCAAGAGTTACACTAACAGCTAGCATTTCAGTAATTATGGTGGAAGCTCAAAGACAGAGGAATGTTATCTTCAATTAATACAATAACATAAATCCCAATCTAGAACTCACTACTCAGTAAAAATATCATTCAAAAATACAGGCAAAATAAATATATTTTCACACCAATAAAAACTAAAACACATCAATGGGTGAATGGGGAAAATATGGTATATTATATACATATAACATCATTCGGTCTTAAAAAGGAAATTCTAACACATCTTACAACATGGGTGAATTTTGAAGACATGCTAAGTGACATAGGCCAGTTCATAGAAGGATCAATACTACATGATCACACTAAACCATTTAAATACAACTGCATGCAAAGCAATAGCACTATGCCTGCTGAACGGTAAGGACTAAATGTTAGCTTGAAGATCAGCAACAAACCTAAAGACATTAATTTTCTTAAGAAAAACCACATGAATGCACTTTAAGGAATACAGTATGTATACATTTTAAGAAATACAAGGCTGGGTTGGGGTTAGGGTTAGGGTTAATAATAGAGCACTTGCCTAGAGTACAGAAGGCTCTAGATTTGATCCCCAGAACTGCCCACCCTGAAAAAAGAAAGAAATAAAAGAAACTTTTTGTTGTTGAAGAAGAAATGCAAAGAATTTGGGTTCCTTTATCCTGGAATCTTCTTGTCTCAACTACTAACACTAATCTAAACCCCAAGTTTTATAAGACAATGATTCTTAGACAATTTCTAAAAGTCAAACAAACATTTTTCAAGGTACCTGTCAACTGTAAATGAATAAAACCATCTTAAGTTACCCCAAAATTTTTGAGTGGTAAGTTTAGTATCTTCATAGTAATTCTGAGTTTTTAAGAAATTCTGTCAAGTATTTAGTAACTAAATCATGTGAAATGGATAGATTTTAAATGTTTATTAAAATTAATCTTTCATTCCTAGAGGGAACAAATAATCATTTACTCTCAGGCTAGATTGTTGGTCATCTGTTATTAAATCTTTCATGTCAACAGCAAACACTAAAATAAAATCAGACAATAAATTTACTGTGTAATATGGTTTTTAATTGCCTCCTTTGGAATTCCTTTATAATGATTTGATCAAGCTAATATAACATTTTACAGAAGCAAGGTATTTAAGGAAGGAAAGATAATGTCAAAATTATCTTTTTTATCTGAATGATGTATAATAATGATCCACCCTCTACAGATGGCTATGAGAGCATCCAAAAAACTGATTCTATGTGATTGAGAGTGCATCATGCTCCACACAAAATGGACTGTTTTCCATGCTATTAATAAGACTGTTAATATACTTTTGCTCAAACTCTTCCTTTTAATCATAAGTTCTTTTAATACTTACTAAGTTACAGAAAACAATTTGGTTATGAACAATTAATATACTAAGGTAAAGATTGTTGACACTGTACTTAAAATGCAAATCTTCTAATCTTTCAAAATCATTTACTCACTGTTCCAGAAACATTTCTAGAATGAACCACAGCTATCAGGAATGGGGCCAAGTATTTTAAAGTGATTTTTTTTTTAGTGTTGGCTTATCAGTCTAATATCTGTCATTTACTTACTTTATAACATAAAGACAGACTTATCAGAACAGAAAATATTTTAACAACTTATGAAAGCAAAGATATTTCTAAGTACAATTACTCAACTATGAAATCAAATATTCAGTTTTCCTACCAAGTGAAAAATTATCATCTTTCCATTTTCATTAAATATTGCCTATTAGTCACACAAAATTATATTCATTATTCTAATAAAGAAAAATGATATAATTTAAAGTTTACATTATTACTTTTCATAATTAAATTAACATCAATTTCTAAGTCATTTTACTCCATTGAAACTCCTGAAAGTTCTTTGAAATAAATAAGCCTATTCAGGATTTTTATTTCTGAAGATTCTAATCATTATAACAATCTTTTCAAGTAAATGTTATTTAAAATTTATAGCTAGAGAATAAATCCAAAATTCATTTTTCAAACTGATAAGCTAAATTTCAGAGAATTCTGCTATCTTTAAAACTGAGAGTTTACAGATAATTAGGTAATAATTCACTTTTACAAATTTTATTATTAAATAAATGAGAAGCTAATGCTTTACTGTCATTTGAAAGTTCACCATGTTATTTACCTTAAGACTTGAGTTACAGCACTCTCAGGCCAAAAATATTCCACCAGCCCCTCATGAATATTTGTATTTATCTCCATTGGCTAAAATATATTGAGTGATATGTGAAATGTTGCAACAGATTTAGAAAAAGTAGGATTTACAAAACAGATGTCCACACTAAAATTCTTCATAGGATACTCAAATTTAAAAGAAAATGATGCTAATATCAAGATGTTTGGTGAATAAATGTGGGCAATTTACAGACTTGTTAGAACCTCATAACTGTGCAGATAATTTTTTAAGTAAATACATTTTAAAATACGATAATATTCTATCCAGTATTTTAGGGCAGAAACAAACCAGAATAATATCATCATTATTAATTCCAGAATCTACCTATTATCTTCCTTTATGGTTTAAAATTATTCCAATTTAAAATTAATTGAATTAAAATCAAAATTAAGGTTTAAAATTATTTCCATTTATTTCAATTTTAGACATAAACATAACTTTTGTTTTGATTCAATTTCAAAAAACTTACAACTACACTGTCTTCAAACACTTTTTCATTTCCTCAATCCAATCAGCAGAATATTGAGACGGAGAAGCTAAGAGTAACACCATTAAGTGGTTGGCTCTACGGCACAATAGAAACTGAACTCTTATTTCACCCTGAACTCTTATTTTATACCCTATGTGTTTCTTTGAAAGAAAATTTTACACCTACCTGCTACATTACAATCACATAAATTCTGGTAAAATCCCAATCTTTTAAAAGTGAAAATATAAACTATAAGTCACTATATTAAATTGCCTTTATTTGCAAAAATTCTTACTTCAAAATTTTCTCTAACAAGGTGTCAGATATTACTT
This sequence comes from Glaucomys volans, assembly GCA_020662805.1. Classification (NCBI taxonomy): domain Eukaryota; kingdom Metazoa; phylum Chordata; class Mammalia; order Rodentia; family Sciuridae; genus Glaucomys; species Glaucomys volans. The sequence continues at coordinate 193,896 of JAJEJO010005289.1, read as the reverse complement.
TAACAACAGAATGATATAAAAATAATTTCGATTCCTTTTTAATCTGTCATACTTACCAAGCAATATTTAAAAACTAAGCTTGTGATTATAAAACAAAAAGAATCAGAAGGAAATTACTGTAGTCAAAATGCAAACACTGAATTCTTAAGAAAAAATACAACCATGTTGTATATCTAAGGTAACATATTTTTATCCTCATTCAAGGATAAAGGGAAATGATATGGACTGATAGTATAATTCCTCATTTATTTATTTGTGTAATACACAATTACTGTATTGTGGGGGGGCATTTTTAAGAAAATGCCAATTCACCAGAATTGATGCCAATTTAGAAGAGAATTACATATTCACATTAATATTTTAAATATAAATTGTTAAATCCTGAGTAGTGACCTCTAGAAAACATGAATTTTAGTATAAAAATACACAGTAACAAAGAATGGTAATGAAAGAAACCAAAAAGTCTATATTTAACTGGCTGCTCAGTCATTAGAAAGGTGCCCCATAACTACCATATGTTACTCAAATATGTTATCACACCTACAATTTCATCATATGTCTCCCAAGAAATTAATTAGCTCTAACTTTTTCAACTTTGACAAAAACGTCTGCATCAGTCAGATTACTAGCTGTTGCAAACATTTCAAAATTCAAAGCTTTCTTCAGCTTGTATTTAACCTTTTAATTACTACTAATCATTTAGCAACATTTTAGAACAGCATTCATTAGACAGATGTCTAATTCTAGAAGTCTGAATAATGTAAATTCATTTACACATGTATTTAGTGATTTTAAAACACAAAATTAATCTAAGATCTAAAACCACTTACTGATACATCATTTCACAGTGGAATTTAGGTTAAAGAGAAAAATACTTAGAAATTTTTTAACTTCCTCTAACAATCTAAAAAAACATTAGTTTAGATCATATATTTAAGTAAAATTAATTCAATGACTATAAAACTTATTTAAATTTAAAAGAAATCTAAAAACACATGAATTTTAAAACTTTACAAGATACAGCAGAAGAATCTTTCATAAATATCCTGTTGATGACCAAACTTTCAAAAAAAAAACACCCAAACCTGATTCTGTTTTGATTCTTAATCACCCAAGCTACCCTCAATTATGTAAACCAAGTTCCACCTCCACTGTTTTATTTAAAATCTAAATCTACTGATAATTCATTCCACAGATATTTACTGAGCAATGGACAAATCAGATAAAACCCCTGTTCTTATAAAGCTTACAATCTAGTGAAAATGAAAAGAAAAAAATGACAAGTAAATTACATAGAGTATCAGTAGTACTAATATCTCCTGATACCCTTGTTAACCAAAGACCATAAACAACAAACCTTGCCCTGGCTTCAATTAGGCCATGTAGAACATACTGAATTCTCCTTTTAATTATTTCAAGTAATGAAATAATGGATGATATACAAATAATATCCAGCAAGGAACTGGATGTAAATGTCAAAGTTACTACTCTGGCTGAAGTAAATGTTCAAGTTAATCAAAATGAGGGCAGCTTCAGGAAAACCAAAAATTTTCTGATGGGCAGCTATCCAGGTTTTGGCTATTGCCATGAAAAACAGCACCTGTGACATATGTGATCCATGATTTTTAAAATACGCACAAAGCTGTGCAACTATCACCATTAATTTCAAAACTTTTCACTACTCCAAAAAGAAACCCTGAACTAATTAGCAGTCATACCCCATTCCCTCCTCCCTTTAGCCCCTGGCAACCACCAAACCATTTTCTATCTCTATGAATTTGCTTATTTTGGATAATTCATATAAATAAATCATAGAATATGTGGCCTTTTGCATGTAATTTGTCACACTTAGCATAAGGTTTTTAAGGTTACATGTTAGAGCATGTATTTATACCTCATTCCTTTTGTGGCTGAATAATATTTCATTTTATGCATCTACCATACTTTGCTTCTTCACACAATAGTTGACTGGTCATCTGCATTGGTGTGGACCATTGTTACTAATGCTACTGTGAGCATTCAGACAAGTGTTATATAAACATGCAATTTCCAGTTATCTTGGGTATATGCCTAGGTGTGAAACTGCTGAGTCATGAAATTCTATATTTCAGTTTTCAAGGAACTGCCAGACTATTTTGCAAGTGCCATACCATTTTGCAACCTCACCAGCATTGTATGAAGAGTCAAATTTCTTTATATCCTCACCAGCATTTTTCCTGACTCTTTGATTACAGGTGTCCTAATGATCGTGAAGTAACATCTCATGAAAATTTTATTTGCATTTCTCTGATAGCTAATGATGTTGAACACCTTTTCACTTATTTACTCAGCATTTATGTATCTTCTCTGGAGAAATGTGTATTCAGATCCTTTTGGGTTATTTAAATTAAATTGGGTTGTGTTTTTATTTGTTGAATTTTAAGAATTCTTAATACACCCTAGATACTAGAACTTTTACATGTTCTGTATTTTCTGCCATTGTTGCAGGCATTCTTTTCACTTTCTTGATAGTGTCTTTTGACAAGAAAATTTTTATTTTTGATGAAATCCATTTTATTTTTCATTGCTCATGATTTTAATGACAAATCTAATAAAGCATTTGCCCAATCCAAGCTCACAAAGATCTACCTTAATTATTTGCTTCTGAGTTTTTTAGTTAGCTACCATAGTTAGGTCTGTGATCCATTTTGAGTCAATTTTGGTATACAGTGTAGAACAGGATCCAAATTCATTCTTTTGCATATGGAAAAGCAGTTATTCCATTATCACTTGTTGCAAAGACTATTCTTCCCCAATGAATGGTCTTGCCATGCCTTTGTGAAAATCTATTGATCACAGATACATAGGTTTATTTCTAGACTTTCAATTCTATTCCATTGATCTATGTCTATCTTGCATTTCTCTTTTTGGACCACAGGTATCAGACATGAAAAGTGATAAGAACTCAACAAATATTTGGTAGCTGAATAACCAACCCTGCCAATAATAAAATGAGATTTTTTTTAACTCAGAAACTCCTTAGAGAATATTATTCTACTTATTAATTTATTTTCCCAATATTTAATAAATGAGAAAAGTGGGGCCTAAGAGAGATTAATTGATTAATTAGCTCAATGGCAAAGAACAAATTGATTACAGACCAAAGTAGAACCAAAATTCAGTTTTCCTTATTCCATTGCAGACTCTTGCCTTATGTATCAGCTCTTGCTGATTTTCAAGTGAAACTAATTGCTTTAACATTCACTATATGAGCAGACAGAGATATTGTATATGTATTATAGGTACTTAATCAAAGCAGAACCCTTTGTAAGTACATAATTCACAAAAAAGCCTTTAACAACCAAAATGGGCCAAACATATGCCACAGAATATGCTTTCCTCCAGACAACTTTAACTTCATTTTCAACTCAAGAACCTAGCTAGTTTCTTTCAATCTTCAGATTATTCTACATAAAAAAAAAAAACCCGCATCTGTGATGGTAAAAAATGAAAATTACCAGGTACCTAGTTCCATTATCCTGTCCTCTTCTACATTTCCCACCACAATTATCTATCACTCACCACTACATGTTTTAAAGAATGAAGAATCTGCCTACTTCCAAAAACCAGAAGTAAAAAAAAAAAAAAATCTTCTACAATGTACTACAGAGAGGAAGATACACATGATTATGTATGACTGGGGAAAATGAAGAGAGGCTAAATGTTCAACCCTAATACTGCATTTTTTGGACACGTGAGAAAAAATTATGTACAGATGTTGTATATGTAGTATGTACAAGATCATAAATTCTCTTGCAGTCTGGAAAACAAGCTTTACACTCTAACCTCTTCTCTGAATCTTTTCAAGTCCTTAGAGTTCAACTAAGTATTCCTTTCCACTATTTTTCCTTCTACACACCTCTAATGCTATAATTATTATAATGCATTCTAATAGTTACCTCATGTTTGTCTCGGCTCATTGAAAACAGAGACCATGTGTTTTTCATGTTGTATTCAGTGCACAATCTAGAATAGTCCTGGTACATGGCAAGTACTTTATAACTCTTCGTTGAATGAATATTTTCAAACTGTTTGTAATACTGAATACATCTGTTTAAGAGTGTCAACAACAAGAAATTTGTTAATTCTTGCTATAATTCCCAAATACTAAAGTTCACATATAACTCACCAAACATTGCTTATACTAAGTATAAACTTCAGAGTTAGCTAATCTGCTTAGAAAAGCAAACAATTAACCCAATATATTTAGAACTGAATGTTATAATTCTTTACCATCTCTGCTAATAAGGCATTTCTATATTCCTAGCCAAAAATGCAAAGAAAAATTCAAGCAATACTAATCGAGTTACAAGAAGCATGGTCTAGTAGAGTGATTCACAAAGGAACTGTGGAACTATTTCTCTAGGATCATATAAAGGAACTCTTAATAATGTGTAAAGGCATAAAACAGCCAGACACCAGCATATAGAAGAATTAATTATCTTCCTACCTGGCAACAGGTTGTGCTATAAGGGGCAGATTCAAGAAACTCCTCTCTAAAAATGTCTCCCTGCAATAGATAGTTTTACCATAAGGAAATTCTATTTGGATTTTCAAGTTCCCCAATTAAATATAAAACAATCCATCCATGAATTATTTTAATATCTGTTTAATATCTACTCATCATCTTAAAGATAACTTATCAAGGCCTGGAGATCTCTTCTGATAATAATAAAACAGGAAAAGGCCTATGGTTCATGACTACTACATGAGGAGACTAAAGAAACAAGGAAAAGAAAAGGCTGGAAAAAGGTTTTGAGACCGCCTGTTCTTACCTATTTTATTTTATTGTTTTAGATGTTAGACCTTTATTTTATTCCTTTATTTAAATGTGGTGCTGACAATCAAACCCAGTACCTCGCACATATTAGGCAAGCACTCTACCACTGAGCCACAACCCCAGCCCTTCTTACCAATTTTATAGCATACTCAAAAATCAGTCCCCTAATAGAATAATCATAATTCATCAAAAAACCATAAATTCATTAGTAAACCCAGTATATCAATTTAAGTTTGTTTTTATAACATGAAGCCATAACTACCTGCCAGACTTCATAAACATTTCTCCTTTTGCATATGGTCCCACTTTTATAGGCTCCTTTCCTTTCGAGACTATAACTTACTGCTTTTTTTCTTAAAAAAAATACTGATTTGTAGTTTTTAAAAAAATCACAACTCTGTGGGGTGGGGGGGTAAGAATAATAACAGAATGAGATGGACATCATTGTCCTGTGCTCATGTATGATTGCACAGATGGTGTGACTCTACTTCATCATGTACAACCAGAGAAACAACAGCTGTACTCCATTTGAATCAAAATAAACAAATTTTTTTTAAAAAATCACAACTTTGAATTTATATAATGTATATTATAATGAAGTTGATCTTGGGAATGGATCATTTTTCTTCTGAATAAAAAATGTTATTTAATGATTATCTGATGTTCGTATTAACTAGAGATTGTATGTAATTCTTATTTTCTCTCAAGTTTCGTTTCTGTGGTTCTGGAAGCACATTTGCTTAAAATAGCATTTATGGTTAAGAATTGAAATTTTTATTATTAAAAGAAAGAAAATCCCCAAACTACAATAATACATCTTTCACACAATTATCATCAAAGAAAAGATCTACTTTGGTATATACCATTTGCTGTACACTTCCCCAAAGTATCAACTGTGTACCAAGTCGCTGTGAAAGTTGACAAAATCACAGTACAGATGGCATGATAGGTATGCCATATAAATTATTTTAAAATTTACATTATATCAAAACCACTATATTGTCTTTATAGACCTCACCAAGATAATGTCATGTCCAAACTTATACTTCACATTTTATTCCTGTTAAGGAGCAACCACTACAACTTTTTTTTTCCGAAGTTCTACCCCAAATTCTCAGTCACTCACCCGCCCGCCATCTTATGAATCCTGTGCTTCCTCTCCGCCTGTGGGCTCCACCAAAGAGGACTCTAAAAGTAAATGTGGAGACAATTATTGCCAAAAATGAAAGCATAGAGATTCTTAATAGTTCCAGAAAGGCTAATAAAAATCAGTCCCAACTTTTAACTTAGAGAGGAGAGTTTCTAAATCCTAAAGAATAGGAACAGATTATATGTACTCTAATTTTAAAATATCAAAATGTGTTTGGGATTCAAAATTTTTGAAACATAACTTTTCAAAGTCCGGCAAAATTAATTTAGCATTACTTGTAAGAAAAGATCTAAATGGCATTTCTGCTTTCCAAGGCTTACAGAAAAACCTAATCTTATCTATGAAATTTTTTTAAAAAATATATTTGAATAAAAACAAATTTAAAAACTTCATTTTAAATTGCATATGAAGAACATTAAGGCTTTTCTTTTCTTCTACTCTTTGAAGAGTGAGAATACATCTACAAATCTGACATTCATACCCAACTTCTTTGCTACTGATACAATGAAGGAAACTGTTCAACACCCTGCCTGCAACCTTGCTCTTCTTCTAACGTTACCTTTCTTAATTCATTTTATGTTTCCATCAAGGAACAGCAGTTATTCTTCAATACCCCATTTATAAAATTTATTCCAAGACGATGATGATGATATGATAGAGTAAATAAATACCACGTTTTGTTAAAGACAAAATGCTGAATGTTTTCCATAAATTATCCTAACTGCAATGAAATATTGCTGTGAACCAAATATTTATGTTCTCCAAAAGTTCCTGTGTTGAAGTCCTAATCTCTAGTGTAATGTACCTGGAAATGGGGCCTTTGGGATGAGATTAGCTTTAGATGAGGCCATGAGGGTGAGTCCTCATAATGGGATTAGTGTCCTTATAAGAAGGTCCCAAGACAGCTTGCTCTCCTGCAGTCTTCCCAACATGTAAGAACACAGCACAAAGTCAGAGTTCCACGTGCTACAACCCTCAAACATCCATCCCCCAGAATTGAGAATAAATTTCTGTTGTTTAAGCCATCCAGTCTTACCATGTTTTCATGACAACATGAACAGACTAATATGGATAGGTACTATTATTTCTCCACATTTAGATAAGAAAATTATAGCTCAGACAAGCTAAATAGCATCTCTACAATGGATTCAGAAGATCGTGATAGAGCCAGGATTTAAACCCAACTTTTAACCAACACTGTTCTATTGGTGTCTCTTACTAGGATCTAGGATATGTATCACCAACTTTGCTAAGTGCACAAAATAAAAATAAGATTGCCCACAGGAACACATATCTAATCTTATAGTAATGACAAACACATGAACCACCAAAGAAAGAGTTCTCTGGGGCCTGGAATCCACGAAATTTTTTTTGAAATAAGCAAAAAACTACCAAGCAATAATACAATGTAATAAGTGTCTTATGAGTCATCAAATAAAGCAAAACAAGGATTTTCAGGAGGAAGTAACTGTGGGGATGGTTAAGGCAACCAGCATAAAAGAAATAGAGTAGGAAAAAATATTGTAAATGCAACTCAGTCAGAATAAGGTAAGTCAGTTACATTTGGAAGGGAATTTATCAGGCCTGCTAGTGGAAATAACATATAAAATGTTTTTTCAAAGACGAATAGACTCTCACTGTTGGAATGAGAAAATTCTAGGTTGAAGGGACTATATGCACAAAAACATGCGATCTGAAAATGTGATCAGCTATTCCATTTTTTATTACGTATTCAACACTGTAGTTTATATGTTAATAGATCTCCATCTCTTATCTCCTTATTCAAAAGACCCTACACAAAACATGAAAATCGTCGTCTTGCTCAGATATGACCTTATTCATTCCATGTTCAAACATACATTCAACAGTCCTACTGTCTACAGTATCTAAATTCCTTAGACCTCTTGCAATCTGTCCCTGTTTTTTCTTTTCTCTGATTCACCTTGAGTCATGAATCCTCTGGTTTAGATATTAGGTGTCCCAAAAAGTTCATATGAGAGACAATGCAAGAACTTCAAGAGGTAAAATGACTGGTTCATAAGAGCCTTCATCCAATCAGTGAATTAATCTTTTGATGGGGATTAACTGAGTGGTAACTAAAGGCAGGCAGGGTATGGCTATAGGAGGTGGGTAATGGGGAATGCCTCTGGATATATATTTTGATCTGATGAGTGAAATCTCTCTCTGCTTCCTGACAATCATGTGAGCCTCTTCCCTCTACCATATCCTTGTGCCCTGATAGTCAGTCTTTCCTCGAGACCTAAGAAATGGAGCTGGCTGTCTATGGACTGAGACCTCTAAAACCGTGAGCCCCCAAAATAAATTTTTCCTCCTCTAAAATTGTTCTTGTCAGGTCTTTTGGTCACAACAATGAAAAAGCTGACGAAAACATCCTCTATGCTAAAGCTATCCCAGATAATTTGCTACTTTAAAACAGGTTCTGATAAAATGTTTCTATTTGGACTCTGGGCCCATCTTCAAGAATTATGCCAATGACTTCTGAAAGTATAACCTCCTCATTCATTACATATATGTCAGTTGCATTCCTGAATGTTTGTCTCCATTAAAGATTAAAGGCTATTTGAGACATATCCCTACAGGCAAAAATATCAAACAAAAAATAGATTAAAGCAAACCTTATGTGTAGATACAATAAATAATCATTACAATGCAATATGGTAAGAGTAATGATAGACAAATAGGCAGTATGACGAGAGAATCAATTTATTGCAGAGGTTCAGACAAGAGAAGGTAACACAGAATGGTTCTTAAAAGATGAATATGAAGAAGGTACAGGTAAAACATACACAAGTATGAAACTGTGCTGAGGTGGAGAAATCTAAGAAATTCACAGTCACTAGAATATGAAGTATGAAGCTGAGCTGGCAAAATATGATCCAATGAGACAGACACTGGCTATACATACTGTGCTAAGAAAATGATGATAGCCAGGCATGGTGGTACATGCCTATACTTCCAGCTACTCCGTAAACTGAGGCAGAAGGATCCCAAGTTTGAGGACAGTCTGGGCAATTTAATAAGATCTTGTTTCTAAATTTTAAAAAATAGGGGGCGGTGTGCACGGCTGAGGATGTAGCTCAGTGGTAAAGCACTGAGTTCAATCCCCAGAACTTGAGGGAAAACAAACAAATGAACAAACATGCTATAGGCCAGTGATCTGGAACTACAAAATACAAGTATGTACCATGTCAAAACTAGGTTTAAGTAATACTGCAAGTCATCAAACATTAAAAAGGCTCAGCACAACCAGACTGGCATCCGTCCAATTCAAATTCTGTTTGTTTTTTTGAATACTTTTAGTTGCAGATGGACATGATACTTTTATTTTATTTATTTATTTTTATGTGGTGCTGAGGATCAAACCCAGTGTCCCATAACTATGAGGCAAGTGCTTTACCACTGAGCCACAACCTCAGCCTTATATCCTGCTTTTTTAAAGTATGAGTTTCTTCTTTTTCCTTCCTGAGTTCCTTCATAACAATATAAGAAAATACAACTAAATATTTTATTCCCTCTCCTTTATAAACAAAATATTTTTACAGTATCAAATCTTGAAGGATTCCTAATGCTGATAATAGTAATGTTATAATAGTAATGTTTGGGTAGTGGAACTGTGGATACTTTTTAAAAATATATATTTCACATGTCTTTAATGGACATCTAAAACTTTTTTAATGAAAAAAGGTCATATTTTTATTTTCCTTAAAATAAGCAAGAGTCCAACATGAATTTTATCAGTGTCTGGTAAGGGCCTGTTCCTCACAAGGTAGGAGCTAGCTAGCTCCCTGGGGTCTCCTTTATAATAACATTGGTTTCATTCATGAAGGTTCTGCCCTCATGACCTAATTATCTCCTCCAAGCCCTAACTCTTAATACTATTACACTATTAAATCATATGTGGTTTCAACATATGGATGTGGGGTAAGGGGAAATAAACATTCAGACCATAGCAAAGAAGTAAAGACTCCAGAAGCAAACCCACACACAAATGAAAAGACAGATTATTCAATAAAGAAAACTAGGACAACTGTTGTACCTCTGGAAGATATTTAGATTCCCTTCTTAACATCACACACATATAAAAACACATACACATGCTTACATACAACATTCCAAGTGAATTAAAGACCTAAATATGAAAGAACTTTAGGAAAATACGAGACTCTAGTAGTTAAGCCTTCAGGATAGCCTCCAATGGTATTAAATCAAGCCTGTGATAAAACCACTCAGCCAGTGGTTCTGGTTTCTGACCCACAGAAACTAAGAATTAATAAGAAATGATTTTGCTTATTTTCATCAAATGCATTTTGGCAGTAATTTGTTATACAGCAATAGATAATTCTAAAGTGACAATCATTACAACCTCAATGTAGGGAATAATGTTCTTAATTGACAGCAGAAGCAAAACCTGAAAAACAAGTAAATGTGTCTATGTTAAAGTGAGTATTTTGAGACAAAGGACGTACATATGTAATGAAAAAGAAAAGCCACAAAGATATTTCCCATTCAAATAAGAAATGAATAATATACAAAATACCTGAAAGACTCCTAAAAATCAGTAAGAGAAAGACAAATCACACAGTATAAAAAAGGGATGAGATTGGACAACAAATGCAAGAAAAGGCAATCTATAAGAGAAATTAAATGGCAATAACTGTAAGAAAAGAAAACACCACCCGAAACAAAAGAAATGCAAACTTAAACCACTAAATATTTTCTCACATATCCAATTTTTAAAAAATTATGTATGAAAAACAAAATGAGGGTGAAGGATGAAGAAATGACAAGTCTTATAAAACTACTGGTGGAAGTAGACTGTTAATCACTTCAGAAAATAAGATACAAAATCCAGTGAAGGTGAAGGATGAGCCTGTCCTCGTTCTTGGAAATTTTCCATTCACAATTATAGTCCTAGAAAAAATTTCACAATAATAGATCCTAGAAAAAAATTCACATATGGGCCACATACAGATTCATTGTACTACTGTAACAGGAAAAAATGGCAACCACACCCAAAGGCCTTTCGACAGAATAAGAGTTAAGTTTATTCAGTCAATACCACACAGCAGTGAAAAAATGAAGAGATCAAAATTCCATGCATCAACATTAGTCCATCTTGAAAACATAACTTTTAAAAAGGACTGCAGAGGATATGTGCAGTATACCATTTACATTAAGTTTGAAAACATTTCAGTTCTACTGTTCTATTTTTGTATATGCAACTAAAATTTTAAAAATATAAGTGTGTGAGAATGATAATTACTGAACTAGGTATACCTACAGACAAGGAAAGAAAAAGGAAAGGGACTAAGATTAAAGAGTAATACATAAACTTCAAGTATCTTGATTTAGAAAAGAATGGTTTGATGGCAAAAACAACCAAGCTAGGGAAGGGGTTCTTGGGCACTTGTATCTATAGTTTTCTGACTATGTGAATATTCTACAGCAAAAGAAATTTTTACAAAACGTTCCTAATCAAAGTAAATGGTAGGTTATAGACAATCAACAATTGCAGCAGAAAAGGGCCAAAAGCATTTATATAGTGCTGAGGTATTATAGCTCAGGGGTAGACACTTGCATAGCATTTAAGAGGCCTTGGATTTGATTCACCCAGCACTACAAAAATAAAAAAGCATTTACATAAATAGATAAAACCATTGTCACAGAAAAGGAACAAAGAAATTTCACTAGAAAATAAATATACAGCAAAAGGTACAAGCACAAGTTCATTAATAATTCATTAGAAATTTTTCATTCAACAAGTCTGTTGACTGCCTTGTATGGTCCAGGCACTATTCTACGATCCGAGAATACAGCAGTAAACAATATTGCTCTCATATACTGAGCTTATATTCCAAAAGATTGAGGCATTAAATAAAAATGCAAACAAAAAGGACGCAGTTAAATGCTACCTACGAAAACAAAATGAGTGATGTGGTACAAATCAGAGAAGAAAAGGATAATTTAAATTGAATATTCAAAGATGGTCTGAAAAGAAATCTGTTCTGAGAAGTAAAAAATGAAGTCTCTCAAAAAGCTAAGGAAAGTGCAAAAGACCCAACACAAAAACAAACATAATCCATCTGAGTAAGTGGACAAGGTAAGTATATAAGACAAAGTTAATGAGGCAGAAAAAGGAATTTTGGGGGTGCATTCGGGCTTTAGGGGAGCTATAATCTAATGCAAAAGGAAGGTCCCTCTTAAGGAGTACAGAAGAGAAAAATAAATGCTATACATGCACAGTTTTTAAAGACCAACTAGTTCTTCAAGGTTTGTTAAGAAAAACTAATCTGCCCCAGTGGCTCAGGAGGCCAAGGCAGGAGGATTGCAAGTTAAAGACCTAAGTAACTTAGCTAGACCCTGTCTTAAAATTTAAAAAAGGCCTGGGGATGTAGCTCACTGGTTAAGTGACCCTGAGTCCAATCCCTGGTGTTAAACAAACAAAAGGGGAAAAAAATTAGTCTATAGCTCCATATCCAACATTCATGTTCCCCAAAAGCTTTCTTTAGTTTATCCAGAAATTACCTATAGAGGGAATTTAAGATTTAGCTGTTTGCTAGTCCTGACACCCTCCACACGTCCCAACTCCATCATCTCAATATGGTTTTATCCTAATTTTTTAGATCAATACTTAAGGGTTATGTATCATTACACTCAGAATTGAGCCAAGCAGTAAACAATAATTACCTTTTACTGCATGACATTTTGGGGGTTTTTTGGAATAACTGGTTTCTCATATACCTAGCTTTCTACTATGTATTTATCCCTAGTTCACTGAAACTCTCCAGTCTAAGAAATCTTTGAAAATATTCCCATCAGATTTCCATTAATTTCATCTTCTGGAAGAAGTATTTCCCTGTCATCTGATGCATTCCTGTCTGGACTGGGTACCATGAGGCAGGTGCACAGTTATCATTCTGGGTATTCTTACCCCTGTCCTGGGTCGTACTGCTCTTGCCTCTTTTTCAGGTCCTCCTCTTCCTCGATATATTCCCTTGTTTAGATGGGCTACAGTAACCAAGTTCCTGAGGAAGGGTTTGTGGGTGATGAATGTGAGACCTTTTCTCTCTGAAAATACCGTTATTCTATTCTCAAATATAATTAATAGTTATACTAGTTCAGATCATGTTTCTCTGGAATTTTGAAGATCCTCCTGCTCCACTGTTTCTTCCTTCTACTGTTGCTCAGTCTAAAGTCATTCTGATTACTGATCCTTTACATGTGGGTCTATTTCTTAAATTTCACAATGAGTGCCTTCGTGTGGGTTTTATCAACAGCCATTGTGCAGGGGGTTTATTGGATCCTTTCAATCTGAAAAAAAAAAAACATGTTCTTCAGTTCTAGAACATTGATTCATTTCATTAAAATTTTCCCATTTCTCTCTCAAAGCCTATAATTCCGGCAACTTTTATACTTTCTTTTAATACTGTTTTTAATACTGTTGTAATACTGTTTTCTTCCTATTTTCCATCTCTCCTTTTTACCTCTTGCAAGATTTTCCTACTTTATCTCTCAGCCTGTCCAAAAGTATTGTTCATTCTTCTTTCTAAAGTATATTTATGACATGTGCTCAATTTGGTTAAGAATAAGAGAACTAAGGACAGCATAACTTATAAGTTCTGATATAGACGAGCTCTTGGTAGTCTTTGTCATAATTTTTTGGGGGACAGTGGCGTACTGGGAATTGAACCCAGGAGCTCTTTACCACTGAGTCACACCCTGAGTCCTTTTCATCTTTTATTTTACTAAGTTATAGAGGCTGGCTTTGACCTTCCAAATCTCTTGTCTCAGCCTCTCAAGTCACTGGAATAGAGGCCATGTGCCACTAAGCCCAGCTCACTGTAATAATATTAACTAAAGAAAAGGAATTAAGACACAAGAAACTCCTTAAACCAGCTATATTTGAATACATTTAACATTTATTTAATAGGCATCTAAGCAAAAAAGGTACCAAAAAAGTTGCTGTGAATAATGACAATTAAACTTATTGAGGAATTACTTTTTTGCTTGCATTATTACTTAGATGTTGCACATTATTACTTAAATGTTATAGATAAGAAGATTAGTAATTTGTCCAGGATCACATCTCTGGTAAGTAATACAGCCAGAATTAGAATCCAGGTTTGTCTGACTTCAAAAGCACAACCTTCTAAACACTCTGACAAACTGCCACAAGCTCACATCTGACTGAGTTCTGATGAAATGTGGTGACCCAGAAATACCGCTTTATGGTTTGGCTCACTAAAACATACCCTCCAGATGATCTGCTGGCTCCTTTTCTGGCTTCATGCAGATGAGCACATGTTGACAGGAACCTATTTACTGAAAACAGTAAAGTCACAAGGCATAACACCACCACCAATCAGGAATAGTTTTTTATTTTGCTGAGCAAGAAATAATATTCAAATTATACTAATCCACTGATATTGGGAGATTACAGTGGTCAACCTCAATACCCTATTGCCTCAAGAAACATAAAAAGCCTCTAATAAATGTCAGGTAGCTTAATAACCATCATAACATGTGAACAGCACCAAAAAATAGTACAGAGTTTTATTTATAGAGAAAAGTTTGAGAAAAATAATAACCACTCTCATCCAGAGAGATTATGGAAGCATTAATATTTAAAGTGAATTCAGTTGATGGAATAGCATTAGGTAACTAATTCTGGGACTCCAAAAGACATTAAAAGTAGAAAGAATGACATATATCACCATACAGAAGATAGAAAAGTAAAAACCTCCTAAGAATATGGTGTGCAATAACATCATTTGGAGGGGGTATATACTACAAATCAAAAAGCAGTGAGCCTAAGGCTAGAAAGGTAGACAGATGCCAGTCACTTTTGGACCACTTTCCCAAGCAACAGTCACCAAAAACTAAGGAGCAGCAATCATACATAAATCATACAGTGCAAAACAAATAAAATGGTACGAGACCAAAGATCAGGGAGAGCCTAAAGCAAATATCACACAGTCCAGATTTAAGCATTTAAAAAATATTTACTGATCACCTACTTCATATGAATCTAAACTAAATGACCAGCAGAGAGAATGGGAGAAAAGCTGGTGAACTATTAAGGAAAAATTAGACAGTTGTTGATTATAGGAGTTGAAGGTAGCATTGGGTAAGAGAAAGGAAATGGCTGTGTTTTCAAGACCTAGTGCCTAGAAAAGAGTAAGACAAAATTAAATAAAAAAACTAGAAGGCATAACTGCTTTGGAAAAAAGTTTTGTTTTTTTTTTTGAAGAAACTATTAATCTGCTTTGAAACAGGCCAAATAAGAGGTGACAGGTTCCATTTCTCACCAATCTGTTTTCAATTTATTAATTTAATCAAATGATCTGAGGCCCTCATTTTACCAATAAAGGATTAAAAAGCACAGAGATTCTGCAGCAAATGCTAGACTTTTGAGATAGCATTCAAAGCTACAAGTTAGATAAGAATATTATATTACTCCCATGTTTCCAAATTGTGTTCCATGACACATTAATCATCCTCTTTCTAAATCAGCTCTTTCTCTTAAACTCCTTTCCCCTCAGATCCCACCCAGGAAGTTTCATGAAGAAAAACTTTTTAAAAACAAGAAACTGTCAATGAAGTTTGGAAAATCTTGCAAAGTATAATCACTTTTTGGAATTTCACAGTGTACATTTTTAAGATTTCTATACCAAAGAAACTTTCAATTTTCTTTTGTCCAAGTATTTCCCAAATTTAGTTGAAAAAATAATCTATTTTTGAGGAAACCTTCCTATTAATTATATACAATTTGGAAATGTTACAGACAGTAAGATACTTGAGAGCAGGAAAAATTTCTTATTATTCTTTCCAAATTTATAGCAGAGTTATGTTAACAACAGATGCCATATATCTTAATCACATCTAAAAAGCTATCCCAAAATACCAAGGATCATCCTAGGTTTATTATCATAAAATCTCTACCCACAAATTCATTGTAGGTAACTATTTCTATCATCCTAACTCCACTGGATAAAGCAGACTACTCTTGGCTTCCCAAATTAAGTCTATCTTCAAAATGCAACAAAACAGAAGACACCTCAGCCTTGTAAAATCTTTAAAAAACAGATTGCTCAAAACAAAGCATTAAAGTAAATTGTTTTGTAAAAACTATGAAATATGTGACAAAGTTATTATTCAGCATGGACATTACAGTGTGAGCACAGGATGAGAGGCAAATCTTAGGTAATGACAAAAATTAAAATGTAAAAAAGGCTTAAGTAAATGGTGAAAAACATTTTCCCCTTTCCTCTTCAACAATTCAGGTGAACCTAAATAAGTAGAGTCACTTATTCCAGTCCCCTTCCCTCAACAGCGACAAGAGGAAGAAAAACATTCTGCCACTGGGTGGGGTATAGAACAAATTGTGCCCCTCCAGGCTTCATTCACTAGCTGTGGGCTGAATGAATCAACATGTTTATCTGCTAATACAGCTGAGCTCATTTTAAAGTGCTATGCACTTGAAAGCCAACCTTTTAAAAATAGAACTAATAAAAGAAAGTTTTTGTTTTTTTAGCAAGTTTTGTTAGACTCTTTGTTTTAGAAGACCAAAAGTTAATGAAATTAATTCTTCCATTGTGTCAAAATATGGATTCTCAACAGAAGAAATTTAAGGAAACTTGGCTCTAAAACATTTGTTCTAAGGGTCAAGGACAATCTGAGTTCTTAGTTCTGCCAGCAGTTTTTAAAAGTTGCTTCCTGTACTAGGGAATGTTCACTGTTCTTACACAAACAATAATAAAAATCATTTACACAACCATTTTAATTAGTCTTTCCTTTTCAACTCAGTTTGGTAATAGCAAAAGTCATAATCGTAACCTTAATGAGCAGTCTGAGGTTTTACTTGCCATTATATTTCTAACCAGTCATTATCTATGGGGGAAAAATGTTAATCTATTCATTTTTTTATGGGGGGTGTGTTTACTGGGGCTCAAACTCAGGGGCACCCAGTCACTGAGCCACATCCTCAGTCTTATTTTGTATTTTATTTAGAGACAGGGTCTCACTGAGTTGTTTAGTGCCTTGCTTTGGCTGAAGGATGGCTTTGAACTTGCAACCCTCCTCCTTCAGCCTCCCAAGCCACTGGGATTACAAGTGTGCAGCAACCACACCTGGCTATTCATTTATTTTTAAAAATATGTCCTGAATACCAATACCAATATGTCCTGAATACCAACATTAGATTTAAAAAAAAAAAAAAAAAAAAAAGGCCAACAAAAGAGATGTGATCACTGTCCTCACTGAGCTTTAGATCTGCCTGAAATCGTGAAGTTATACACATATATAATCCAGACTATATATAAATGATAAAGATATCATAAAAGCGACTATTGTGATGTAGCCTGAGGACTCATCCGGCAGTGACAAATGAACTATGATTAGCTTTACAAACATTAACCATAATTTAAAGTGCACACATACCCACACTCCCTATCATTCTAGGAATAAAAATGTTCACAACTACGAGGGGAAAGAAGGGTTCACAAGAGCAAGGGTAAAATTTACATGACTCTAAAGGTGACAGCTTCATGTGAACATCAAGAAATCACTCATCTCTGTGAGAAGAAAAACAATGGCCACTCCTTGTTTATTTCCACTCAAAAATAGGTTTCATAGCTAGGGCTGATTTCCAATGATAAAGTCAAAATCAGCTATCAGTCTAGTAATCTCCAATCATCTCAAATCCTCCACACACAGTAAGTTGAGCTTGTAATAGTAAATGTATCACAAGCCTTAACACCATGTAATTCAGGTCACAAAAAAGATGTCTTTAGTTTCACAGAGCACAGGATTAGAGAATATTAGAGGAGAAACAAACTTTTTAAAATCACCTTATAATAAAATACTTTCACTGTGCAAATCAGGAATAAGACCCAAAATGGGGAAGCAGCATACCCAACATCATACATTTAGTTCAGAACAGAACAGGTGGTTAGCTAGAGCCGGGGTGCCCTGAGCTCTTCCTATCAGTAATGCAATGGCAAATACATCAAATAACAAGGGACGTGCCTGCTGCAAATAAGACAGAATTTAATAAAATAGGAATTACATTTCAAAAATTGTATACACTTTCCACTGACCTACACTTGTCTTAGGCTCTGAAAAAAATGATGTTTCATTTTACCACATGCCATAGAAAGGAAAAAGTGAAAAACATTTTTTTACCCCATAGGGTCCAGGAGGTAGGTTGAGTGCTTTAATTACTTCAGTTGCACTTAATCACAACTACCCACTGAATTAGATATTATGCTCTTTTTACTGAGACTCAGAAACAATTTATTTGAAGTTATTCAAAGAAAAAAACAGGTCCTTTACTACATATAGTATAGGGAGCTCTCTCTACTAAAGTAGCACTTCTAGAAGGAAAACTGAAGATGCATAAGGAATAGAGGGGAAAGAAAATGGTAAATATTTGGCTAGATAAAATAATTACTGACTTATAAACAATAATAATAATAATGTATTATGAGGATTTTTAAATTTGTACCAATTAATTATACATGACAGTAGAATGCATTTTGACATATCATACATAAATGGAGTATATCTTCTCATTCTTCTGGTTGTACGTGATGTAGATTTACACCAATCCTGTAATCATATAAGTACATAGGGTAATAATGTCAGATTCATCCTACTACCATTCCTACCCACATATCCCCTCCCCTCCTTTTGCTCCCCTCTATCTAATATAAAGTAACTCTATTCTTCCCTATCCTCTCCCCCTTATTGTGAATTAGCATTAGCGTATCAGAGAAAACATTCAGCCTTTGGCTTATTTCGCTTAGCATGATATTCTCCAACTCCATCCATTTACCAGAAAAATACCATAATTTCATTCTTCTTTAAAGCTGAGTCAAATATATACACCGCATTTTTTCATCCATTCATGTGTTGAAGGGCACCTAGGTAGTTCCATAGTTTAGCTATTGTTGAGTTGAGCTGCTATAAACATTGATGTGGCTTGTCACTGTAGTATGCTGATTTTAAGTCCTTTGGATGTAAACCGAGGAATGGGATAACTGGGTCAAATGGTGGTTTCATTCCAAGTTTTCTGAGGAATCTCCATACTGCTTTCCATAATGGTTGCAACACTTTGCTTTCCCACCAGCAATGTAAGAGTGTACATTTTTCCCCACATCCTCACAAACATTTCTTGTTGCTTCTATTCTTGATAATTGAAATTCTAATTGAAGTGAGATGAAATCTTAGTTTTGATTTACATTTCTCTAATTGCTAGAGACATTGAACATTTTTTCAGAAATATCAAGTTTTAAACAAGTACTTGACAAACAAAATTCTCAGAACATATTCTTAAATTGTATACTGTTTGTATTTCCAGCATTCTTTTCAATACCACATCAGAGCAATCCAAAAAAGCATTCATATCTATTTACTCCTGTGAAATACTGACTCAATCACAAGAAGTAGTCTGCATACATAAGAGAACCATGAGAAAATAAGAACTACATTTTAATTATTCTGACTTCTCCACTTGTGAAAAGTCTATTAACAATTTCAACTGAAAATATGCTACTCAAAAATTAAAAGCTGGTAACATAAATAGGGCAAACCAAATAATTAATTAAAGGAAGACCAATTTTTTTATTGCACAACTACCCTATGCTAAGTTGGACTAAGCTGTTGCTTTCTCATCGTTGCTAAATTAGTTAACACTCATGCATCATTTCCTGGTTTCAAATATTTAGTTAACATCTGCTATCATTTCTCATCAAGTTTCCTGCACCCTCATGGATTTATGCTTTTGTGTTCTCATTATCATTTCAGTGAAGAGAGAAATGATATTACAGGGATTTTTTGGTGTGTTTTCTTTTGATCTCTGTGTAGTCTGTTTTCTTCCAATGCTCTAAGTACCACTCTCTCCTCCACATCTTTGTTTTGAAATCTCTTTTTAACATTGGTTGTTTCCCCAAAATGTCCAATGGTCTTGGATTATTAGTTCATCTTTAAGAATAAGATCCTGAAAAGAACTGATTGCAAGACCTATGGTAGGGGAACAGGGCTTGAGAGCTTATAGAGTTCACAAAGGGTTCTCAGTGGTAAGCTAACAGTATCCTTAGATGCTGATATCCTCAGACTTCTGCAAGGGGTGGTCAGAACAGGCTTAACTGAAGTTCTAGGACAGTAGAGAAAGAGAGCCAAGGATTCCACAGTTCAGATGTTCAGTTCAGTTTATTTCCCTAGATCTCCCTATTTTAAACCAGTCAGTCACTCACACTCCTGGTTTTCAGAATCCAGGTATTACTTCTTGAATTGTACAAAAAAGAAACCTTGGTCTCAAGCCCAGGGTTTAGGGTGGAAGTGGCTATCCATTCATGAGGATACACAGTGGGGAATCTAAGGATTCCACCTGCCAGTGTACACAGATTTTCCAATTAAATCCCCAGTTTTCAGTTCCACTTTTGACCCTGACCTTCCTTAATATCTGCTGCCTTCAAATGCTGTGCCTCCAGGGAATTTAACACATAGTGTCAAATTTCATATGAGTATTATTGTACCTTTACAGGTATTGTGACATTACCTTTGCTGAGTCAGTCACAACCTGTTCATCTGCTTTATTATTTCAAAAAAGTTATCAGAGTTTCTGTTTTCTGTTGTACTCTCTCCCCATTCATTCCATTTTTTCCATTTGGCAGGGACTGAAGAGGGAGAAGAGATAAAAGTGTAACCAGTCTCCAATTTTTAGTCAGAAGTCCTGGTAGAGCTATTTTGAGATCAGCCACCTCAGGATACAGACTATAGGGCTCATCTCAAGGACTAAATTAATACTTCTGAAAGTATGATCACAGACCTGCATCAAAATCCACTAGGATGCCTATCTACAACAGCAGCCTGGGGGGTGAGGGGGTGGGGTTTGCTTTCTTGTTAAATGAAAATCAGACTGAGTCATTCTCCTGTTCAAAACTACTAATAAACAGCTTCCAACTTCCAAGTTCTTTCAAAGTCTGAAATGATATGGTCTATATATGCCTACCTCTGATCCCAATTAAGACCCTTTTGTCCTGCTCTTTAACCCTATCCTAGCTGTACTAGCCTTCTGTTTATTCCTTGACCACCACCAAGTTTACCGCTCGGGGCCTCTGCACTTGCTCTTTCCTCAACTTGTAACATCCTTCCTCTAGTTCTTTGCATGGCCCATTTCATTCCTCAGATCTCAGCTCAAAGGTGGATAAACAAAATATGGTCAATCCATACAGTGGACTATTGTTCCACCCTAAAAAGGAAGGAAATTCTGTCACATGCTACAGTGTGGATTAATCCTGAAGACATTATGTTAAGGGAAATAAGCCCGAAACAAAAAGACAAACACTATGATTCTACCTATAAGAGGTACCAAGAACAGTCAAATTCATAGAAAAAGAAAGAATGGTGGTTACTGGAGCTGGGAGATGAGAGATTTATTGCTTAATGAATAGTTTCAATTCTGCAGGTAAAGAAAGTTCTGAAGATAGATGGTAGGAATTGGCTGCATAATGGTATGACTTACCTAATGACAGAGAATCATACACTTCAAAATGGTCGAAATGGCAAATTTTATGTATATATGTCTTACCACAACATTAAAAAAATAATTCTTCAAAAAAGGCAACAATAAAAAAGAATGATCTCCTCAAATACTCTTTCCAAGATAATTACAAAATTATCTCCTTCCTTTGCCAGGATAACTCTAGCACATACCATGGTTTACTTTCTTCACAGCACTTATCACTATGTGAAATTATTCTACTTATTTAATGACATGCTTATCATTGCTGTCCTCCAATTAAACAGTAGGCAGCTGGGACCCTTCTAATAATACTTACACAAATCAAAATCACAGTATGATAGGAAGGCAATAAGTATTTGGCAGATAAATGAATTCATTGGTTCTAGATTCCAACCCAGACCTACTGAGTGAGAACCCTGGAATTTCCAGAAACAATTTTACAAAAACCCAAAATTTCCTATTTATGATGCAAATAGCACCTTGTTCACCCCCATAGCTAATCGAGGCCATATGATACAACTAAAACTAACCCTAAAAATGGATATTTTCTGTTCTTACCACTGAAGGCCTATTTTTTTTAAGCATTCTTTTTTTTTTTAACCTTTATTTGTTTATTTATTTTTATGTGGTGCTGAGAATCGAACCCAGTGCCTCACACATGCTAGGCAAGCACTCTACCACTGAGCCACAGCCCCAGCCCCCTATTTGCTTTTGATTGGAAGGTTGAACAGTGGAAAAGATATGGATAAAAGAGGAGTTTCTAATATTTTCATAAAGAAATACCCCATGACAGGGTAATAAAGTTCCTTTAATTTAACATACAACTATCTTTAAGTGATTTAGCATATGTGGCTATTAGAGCAGCTTCCACATCATAAATATGCTTAATGATCTACTTTATTAAGCAATTCAACAGTTATGGTAGTAAAAAAAAAACAACTATTTTTCATTTATGTACTTGATATTATATAATTCCTATAGGATATTGTTCTATTATGTTCTATTGTCTTTCAACCTTACCTAGACAGTTCTCTTGTTCATTTCTAGACAGCAAACAAATGTATTAGCTCCCTATTCTTAAAAAAAAAAAAAAAAAAGCCACTTGCTCTTACTTCACACAATCTTTAATCCTCTCTACTTCTCTTCTCCACATCAAACTTCATGGATGTCTACTTTCTTTCTCATTCACTCAATCTTCAACTCTATAACTAACATAGCTGTCAATCCTTTACCCCAGCAATTGTTCCCTAGTCACCAATGAGCTCCTTTCCTCCTGTTACTCGTATTTCCCCACATGCTTTAACTTCTATTCCTCCTTCCAGATGACTTAAAATTCTGCTCACCCTTAAAGGATGAGTACAGAGGGTAACACTGATCCAGACAAGGCTCAGTGTGAAGCTGACTTCAACAGGGATTACATTTTTCTGAACCGGTTGACTCAAGAAAACTGGTCTGCCTTCCAAAGATACAAGTAAACTAGGGCAGGCTCTATTCTCAATCATCTTTATCTCCCCAAGCATGTGTACTCTGCTACTTGCAGCAAAAAGCAGTGAGGGAAAAGGAGAAGAGAAGAGAGGAAGAAAATACAGAAAGTAGTTCTACTCAGTTTTTATCTCAAAGTACAAAGCAGAAATGCTAACCACAATGGAATTTCAATTAATGCTTGGTGACTCTAACTGAATATATATCTATTTTCAAGGAGTTTCATTTTGATAAATTTCACTAAATATTTACATTTAAATTTCTAAGAAGTGTACATTTACATTAAAGCTTTGACTGTAAAAGGCATACTGTCAACTATAATTACAACTGCTAACTTATTAACAAGCAAACTCAAAAGTTTTAGAAAGTACTAGGCAATGAAGAAATAATATACTTTAGCATTCTTCAACTTCCTGGTGAGGGAGTAGAGTTGGGAACGGGGTGGAAAGAAAACACGGTAAGTTGGAGTCAACACAAATGAAATGGAAATAAAAAGAACGAAAGAATAATAAGACTGAAGAGAGGGTAATAAAACAGCTCCAAATTTTCCTACAACTAACTTTGAACTCTGTGAAGAAATTGTCATAAATGAGTTAGGTAAGTTTTAAAAGACTTTTAAGTTTGATTTATTACTTAAGAAAAAAAAAGATATCCTTAAATTTAAAAGCAAAGTAGGCAAAACAAATTGCTTTAAATCAGTGCTTGCTTATAATATTTTAGTATTAAAATCTACCTAGCACTTTGGGACATCTACTCAACAGAAAAAAAGGAAAACGTTTCTTTTTAAAAGAAACGTTAAAAGAGAACAAGGACAATTAAAAGAGAACAGGACAGTTAAAAGAGAACAAGGACAATTCCTGGAGAGAAAAAAATCAAAATCACCAAACTATTTTATATCACTTAGAGTTCACTCTTTTTAGCTCCTATTCTCTGCCTTATTCCCAGGTTTCTATTACCTTTCATTGTTTTGAAATGTCAGCATTCACCAAGGTTCTAACCTCACCTTTTCTTAAGTATGTTCACTAAGCAATCTCATCAACGTCAGAACAATACAATGGTAAAGAGCATATCCTCCAGGAACAGATGTGCAAGTTTGATTCTGACTTACTAAGTGTGTAACCTTAAGCAAGTTACTGAACCTCTCTATGTCTCAGTTTCTTCATCAGAAAAGCAAGAACAGTACAGTACCAACCTTACAGGGCTGTTGCAAGGCCTTAGTTAAATATATAGTAGTCCCCCTTTATCTGCAGGAGATGCGCACACACACTTGCGTGCACACACACACTTGTTTCCTAAACATAAAGTTTAATTTATAAATTAGGCACAGTAAAGACTAGAAATAATAACTAATAATAAAATAATTATAATAATATACTGTAATAAAATTGCCAGCATCACTACCCTTGGGTTTGGGACCATTATTAAGTAAAATAAAGATTACTTGAATACAAGCACTGCAATACTACAACAGTTGATCTGATAAGCAAGAGAGATACTAAGTGACTAATGACAGGAAGTATAGTGTTTATGTGCCAGACAACGGAACAATTCCAGTCCCAGGTAGAACAGAATAAGAGGGTTTGTGATTTACAACACTGCTCAGAATGCACTGTTAATTTCTGGAATTTTCCATTTGGTATTTTCAGTCTGGTTGACCATGGGTAACTGAAACTGCAGATAAGTGGGAACTATTCTATGGTCAGATAACTCCTTTCATCAATGTTTAATAGAAAATATATTCATGAACATTCTTGATTTTACACCTTTTTCCAATGACATATAGTCATCCCATGATCCTAACAATTTATAACTTCTGAAATCAGGTATCTTATTTTTCCTTTCCAGTAAATGTTCTCCCCTACTTTATCACCTGCCATCATTTAAGGGTTGTCACCTTAGCCTTCCAAATTCAACTAATTATCACCACACTCATCATCTACCACTGGATAACAGATTAAAACTTTATTATCTCATAGTTTCTGTTAGTCGAATATTCAGGATCTGTGGTACAAAAGGCACAGGAAAATTACAATCAGCATTTCTGTTCCAACAAGGCAGTCACTGGACCACAGTAATTCTGAAATCCATCAGGACACAGGTAATTCATGATTAGAATTCAAGGCCTGATTCTGTCCTCTAGGCTCTTTATTCTGCTTTGTGATTCATCATTTCTTTTCCTTTGTCTGAAGCTGTGTGGTTTATTTCAACAAGCTTAAAAATCAGAGATACATGACTGCTTTTAATCTGAAGAGGGAAGGGGGGAACAAAGGAAGGAGTGGGAAACAGGGAGGAAGAGAAGAAAGATGGGTTTGACAAAACCCTTCTATGAGGCCACATCTTGGATCTTTCTGAGGACTTTGAGGAGTTTAAAGTCAAATCCTCAGCTTCACCTGCAGACCACATTTTCCCAAAAGCATCCTGAATTTGATCTTTCCCAGTAAGCATTCCTAAATTTATTATTGGGCATAGGAAGAGCATGGGAATGTTCTAACTCAACAGTTCCTTGTTCCTTTTTAATGGCCTTTCCCCTTTAGTTTATCTAGTTCCTTTTACATTTTACATACGTACAAGAAGAAACCAGGTGGCATCTTCAACATTCTGCTTAAAATCTCCTTAGCTATATTATTTAGTTCATTCTGTACATTTTTCTAATTCCCACGTTATTATAGGTAACAAAGCTGCTAAACCTTCTGCCACAAGAATTCCCTTTCATGGACTTTCTAGTAATATTCTTCTTACCACATCCAAAGCCTTCTCAGAGACCAAACTTTTAGTAATAATCAATGCAAGGCTCTCTGGGCTTTCACTAATGCCTGAAAAATCTTCAAGGTTGCACCTACTTCTGAATTTCAAAGACAGCCATACACTTTTGCTACAGCAAAATAAAACCACTCTGATACCAAATTCTATACTGAATAGCTACTGCTGTGTAACAGATTACCCCACAAAGTTAGCACCTTATGTACAATGAACTTCTATTATCCAGTTTCTGTGACGTAAGAAAAGCTAAGGTGGGTGGTTCTAGATCAGAGACTGCACACAATATATTGGCTAGGTCTATAGTCATGAAAAGGCCCTACTTGGGTTTGGGTCTGCTACCAAGATGTCTTGTTCACATTGCTAAAAAGCTCATGATGGCCTTTGGCTTATAATTGCATTCTTAATGAGAAAAGGAGCCACTATAGCTTTACATATCCATTCCCACCTTTTTGTGGCTCAAGATGATGTTTTTCCAAATTTTACACTATGTTGATTGTTTCTGAACTAGCTAGCATATCACCAGCTTATTGTTCAAATTTAAATTACAAAACATACGCAATTAATAGTTTCACTGTAATTATATGAGTAGCCTGCTAAAAAGTTTTATAACATGTAAATACTCAGTAATGATTATCAAGATTAAGATATCTCACTCAGAGAGGGATAATCCATAATTTGATCATCTTCCACTAGATATCTAAAGACCCTACTATTTCTGACACTTATCTTTAATCCTACTATCAAACCCATGATTTGCATTTTGAATGAAAAAAATTAACAGATGCCATAAAAGTACCTATAAAACAAAAACAGTGTCTACATGAAAAGAAAAATAAACTAGAAAAGATAAGAAAAGCATAAAAGCAAAGTCAAAACACAGAAGCAGAACCATTCTCAAAGGGTTTAAAATTTTCCTGCTGACTAGGTACTAAAAAAAATATTTTTAAAGAATTCCAATAAATTTCTGAGTGTTAATAAACAAAATATGAAGTAGTGAAGATTAACAATAAAAAAGTCTTAAGTATTTTTCCTTCTTCTATCCCTATTTTGAAAAATTACCTCAATTTTTTAAATCTGTAAAATAGATGGATCTAAAATTAGGCAACTTTCAGTCTCTTATAGCTAGAAATTTTAAATGCACTTGAAAAAAAATTCCAGCTATTTTTCCAGGTAAGTGATTGAACTCGGCTGATTTACCATCATTAGTTTCAGACAGCAGAATGAATTGGACATCATGTTCCAATGTTCATTTATGAACATAAGACTAGCGTAACTCCACATTATGCACAACCACAAGAAAGAGAAGTTATACTCCATGTATGTCAAAATATACTCTACTGTCATGTATATCTAAAAAGAACAAATAATTAGGTTCAAATCCTCATAATTTGTACTCTTCATATATTTCTCATAAATTTCATAAATTGTATTCATACTCTGAAATTATTACATAACAAATAGCACTACTGAATTATAGACCTTACTAAATTTCATATCTATACAATATAATAAAACATTTACTTAGCAGAGTTCCATTTCCAGTTGTAGTAACTTATATCAGACTAACTTTCTATGTATGAAATTTTAAAATACGCACAAAATCTGAAAAACAACTACTTGAAAGCAATAGAAAGCAGCAAAAGTTGACAAAAACTAGAAGAAAACTGGTCCCTGAAAGAGGAGTGATACACCAAGTGAAATGAGCACTGATATGGCTTTTCATTTGAGGGGCTCTTCCATTCCTCAGGATTAGGGTAGAACTGCTAGAACTCAGAAGGCAACAAGCTAACTACCCTGGAGGTCAGATGATACATTTAGAGCTACCACGATGGCAAAAAAGTGACAGGCATATCCTACAAAACAGACACACTCAGGGACAGACCCCTAAAATACACATATGAACTCTGCCCAAATCTTGACTAATCACTGAACTGTGAATGCATGGGAAAGATTCCTATGAGCTTGAAACAGAAGGAAAAATATTACAAAAAGCAGAAATTTCAGCTGTTCTTCATAACAGGCATAATGAAGTGTAAAGTTTTAATAGAAACAAGACAAATAACAGCTAGAAAAAAAAACCCACAAGTCTTCAGAAGAAAATAAGTCTATACAATACCATGATGAAAACAGGAAAATATAATCATAAGCAAAGGAATAAAAGCTGTAACAGAAACTAACTCCAACAAAATCCTATTGTTGGAACTAGCAACAAAGACTTTATAGAGTGGCTATCATAAAAATATACTTAACAAAAAATGATGGCCATAATAAATGAAGATTTGCAGATTATGAACTGAGAAGAGCAGAAACATAACCTATAAAGAAGTGAATGGAAAAATTCACAGTATGGAAAATAGACATAGCATAACAACACATTAAAAGAAATTATACAGGCTGAAGAACAAGGGAAAAAAGACTGCAAAAAATGGAGAGAACCTTATTAACCTGTGACACATTACTGAGTAATCTACATAGGTGTAACACAAATTCTAGAAGCAGACACAACAGAGCAAAAAATGTTCCTGAAGAAATAATAGCCAATAATTTCCCAAGTTTGATGAAAAACATTAAGTGGATCAAAAGAGCTCAGTAAATTCCAAACAGGATAAATACAAAGAAAATAGTGCCTAGGCATATCATAAGAAAACTGCCAAAAAAACAAAGAAAAATATTTAAAACATCCAGAGAAAAATGACATAGGGAAACAACAATACTAAAATAACAGCTGACTTCTCATCAGAAACAATGGCAGCCAAATGAAAATGAAATGACATTTTTACAGTGAGGAAAGAAATAATGCTATCAAATTAAAATTCTACAAGCAATGAAAAAAAAACTTCAAAAACAAAGATGAAGACATTTCAAAAATGAGTACCCTGGTCACCAATAAATATGCTCTAAGAGAAATATTAAGAAGTTCTTAAGGGAGAAGGAAAATCTCAGATAAAAACTGAAGTCTAGAGGAAGAAATTTTTAAAACTGCAAATAAGTAAATAAATATGAAAGGTCATATTTCCCATGCTCTTCTTGAAGACACACAAATGAAGCAAAAGTTATAACATTATACCATGGGGATATAATATTTACAACAACAGTACAAGGCACTCAGTGGTGGGTGTAAATGCAACTACAGTATTGCAAGGGTCTTATATTTTACCTGAAATAGTAAAATGTTAATCCAATATAGAATGTGATAAATTAAGGATGTGTAACATTGTAATCCAAAGAGAAGGGTTTCTCAGCCTTGGTACAGTGACATTTTTCAACTGTAAATGTTTTCTGTTGTGAGAGACTATCCTGTGCCTTATAGAACATTTAGCAGCATGTTCTAACCTCTACCCACTACATGCCAGTAGCAACCTCACCCCCATATCATGTCAATCAAAAATACCTCTAGGAACTGTCAAATGTCCCTGAGGATGAAAATCACCTTGGTTGAAAATCACCACACTAGAATAGTCATGAAAAAAATAAATACAAGTTAAATGAACATCATTTCTCAGTTTTTTCTTCGTTCACAGCCAAGGACCTCTTTAGACTTTTTCTCCCTAATCACAGGACCCCCTTCTTTGATCTATTTATATAATATGACCCATTGGAGAGCCACAAACAATTATACTATCTAAGTTTTCTTTTGTACCCTACTCCAAGAACAACTATTGCCCTTTGAGGGAATTATTACCCTCACTGAAAATGCATACTGACAGAGGAACAGAAACAGAATACTAAAAAAAAGAATTTTTTTTAATTTTTAGAAAAAACCTTCAACTAACCCAAATGAAGGCACAAAGTTATGACCAAAGGCATTTTTTCCTAAAGAGACTAACAAAAAATGTATTATACAATAGCAGACTAGTTATAGTTTGGATCTGAAATGACCCTAAAGGCCATGCACTAAAGGCTTGGTCGTCAGTCTGTAGTGCTATTGGAAAGTAGTGGAACTTCTAGGAAGTGGGTCTAGTAAAAGGAATTTAGATCACTGAGGATTGCCCTTAAAGGGAATATGGGGAACCCAGCACTCCCAACCCCCACACCCCACCCCAACTCCACTCACTGTGTTCTGTCTTGACCTCCATGTGTACCTTCCTCCACCATGCAGCCCCCACCATGATGGACTGTCTCACCCTTGCCCAAAGGCAACAGGGCCAAGCAGTCATGGCCTGAAACCTCTGACACCATGAGCCGATAAGGTCTTTCCTCCTTTTAAGTTATTTCCTCAGGTATTTTGTTGCAGCAATGGAAATCTAACTAACAAAGATCTATCTTCAATTCTATCAATAACAACATTAACTATAGGGCTGGGGATATAGCTCAGCTGGTAGAGTGCTTGCCTCGCAAGCACAAGGCCCTGGGTTCAATCCCCAGCACGGCCAGAAAAAAAAAAAAAAAAAAAAAACATTAACTATAATTTTTTAAAAATTTTTGGAAGAAGCATAATTTACAAGCCAATTGTGGAGATAAAGAGAATATTTAAATCTAAATATTTACAAAATATTTATGAGGCAAGAAAATAAGAAAAAGAAACAAAGAATAAATGGCGTGAAAACTCAACCCTATCAACAATTTCATTGAACATGCATAGTCTAGATAATGCCCAATTAAAAGGTAAAAGACTGTGAAATTAAATTTAAAAATAAAAGCAAAACCCAAACATATGTCATCTATAAAAGAGGCAGTTTAATACAAAATGATGATAGGCTGAATATAAAAAGACATTTGAAAAAGATTTGTCACAAAAAAGTCTGGAGTAGTTATATTAGTATCAGACATACTGAATTTCAAAACAAAGAGTATTACCAGAGATCAAGACAGACATAGGAGCAAAAAAAAGCAATACAGCAGTTAAGATATAATAAATGAAGATACATCTACTAACACAGCTTCAAAATATATAAAGCAAAAAGAAATAGAGAAACAGATAAACTCACAATCATAGTTGGAGATTTTAACATCCTCTCAATAAGTGATTAAATCAGAGGGGGGAAAGAATAAAGCTGTCAGAAATTATATAGAAGATATAATCCACTAGTAACCATCTTGACCAGGCTTTTAAAAACAAAACACCACACCCCAAATAGCAGAACATTTAGACAGATCTCATAGTGGACCACTGGACAAGGAGCAGAGTCCAAATGACTGAAATCCTACAAAGTAATTTCTGTAATTATAACCGAATATAGAAATCAATAATACCAATATATCCAAAAAACCCCTACATATCTGAAATTAAAAAACACTATTTTAAATATCCATGAGCCAAAGAAGAAAACAAAAGGTAACTTAGAAAACTTTTTGCATTCAACAATAATGAAAATACAATATATCGGCCAGGCACAGTAGCATACTCCTCTAATCCCAGTTACCCAGGAGGCTGAAGCAGTAGGATTTCAAGTTTTAGGTCAGCCTGGGCAACTCAGTGAGACCTTGTCTTAAAATAAAAAGGGCCGGGGACATAACTCACTGTTAAAGTGCCCCTGGGTTTAATCTCCAGAATGGGGGGAAAAAAAGAAAATACAATATATCAAATGTTACACAATACAGTAAAATTAATCTGTAGCTTTAAGTGTTTATATTTTTTGAAGAAGTTTTAAAATAAGTAAGTTTCTACTTTAAGAAGCCATAAACAGACAAAATAATAAAGAGCAAAAGCAATGACATAGGGAAAAAATAGGGAAGTTAACAGCAAAAAGTTGGTTCTTTGAACAGACTAATAAAATGGATTAAGCTCCTACTAAGATGATCGAAAATTACATAATTTGCCAATATCTGAATTTATTAAGGTATTACACTATTACAGACACTGCAGACATTAAAACAGTAAGCAAATATTAAGAAATTTTTTTTAAAAAGACTTATGTTCAATAAAGATAAACAACTTGGACGAAATGACAATCCTTGAAAAATACAGATTTACCAAATGAACACAATTTATGAATACGCCCATGTCTATTAAAGAAATTTATTATAAAAACTCATCCCACAAAGAAAGCTCTAATGGAGATGGATTCACCAATAAATTTTATCAAACATTTAAGGAAGAAATATAATCTATCTCATGCAAATTCCAACAAAAATAAAGGAGAAAAGAATATTTCCCAGGCTATTTGAAAACTACAGATCAATACTCTTAAATGGATGGGGGCAGGGGGGAACAGGATCCTTAGCAAGGTATCAGTAAATTCAAACTAGCAATATAGTTTTTAAAATACATGACAGGGGCTACAAATGATGCTCAGTGGTAGAGCACTAGCCCTAACATGCTTTACAAGACCTTGGGTTCAATCCGCAGCACCACAAAAAACAAAATTTAACAAACAAGCAAAAAGTACATGACAGCCAAGGTGGCACATGCCTATAATCCCAGCTACTCAGGATACTGAATCAAGAGGATCACAAGTTCCAGGCCAGCTCAGCAACTTAGCAAGACCCTGTATCAAAATAAAAAGTTAAGCACTTGCCTAGCATGTACAAAGCCCTGGGCTCAATCCCCAGCACCAAAAAACAAAAAACAAAACAAAAAGAAAAAATACAACCAGATAGGATTTATCCCCGCAATAACCACAATTCACCATGTTAACACATTAATAGAGGAAAAAAAAAAATCAAATGCTCATTTAAACAGATGAACTAAAATCTTCTGGAAAAAAACTGAATAGCCACCCACCCAAAACATCAACTCTCAGCAAACCAGGAATGAAGAGACTTTCTCAACCTAATAAATGGCAGCAAAGGAAAAGTAACAAAGTAATTAGCTAATATGGTACTGAGTGGTAAAATAAATGTTATCCCAATACAAAAAAAAAGGCAAATAAAATCACTCCCACCACTTTCACTGAACATTACCAGAGATCCCACCCAGGAAGATAAAAATTAGAAAAAGAAATTAAAGGCATAAAGATCAGAAAGGAAGAGCTATAACCATGGATCTTCACAGATGACTTGACCATCTATGTAGAAAATTTTGAAAGTAACTACATTAAGGGCTAGGGGGGTATAACTCAGCAGTAAATCATTGGCCTAGCATGCACAAAGGCCTGGTACCAACCCCAACACAGCCAAAAGTAAAAAATGTAACTAACATTAATAAGTGAGTTAAATGAAGCTACAAGTTATGAAGTCAATACGAAAGGCTCAAGTGAACGGGAAGAGCTAAGTATATGTCTGTAACAGCAACTTCACAATTCTATAATTAACTCTACACTGCATATAAAAGCTTTTCACTTGATGGTTCTCTCCATTTGGCTCTCCAGGTTAAAATTTTCACAATGAATATATGGAAACTATAAGAAAAATGAATTTCATATGACTGTAAATACATTAGTTAAATCTCAGAATTTCAATGTCACTAGAAAATAAATTTAATTTTTCTATGTTTATCCTCCTTTTATAACCTCAACAAAGTGAGCATCTCTAATTTACTATGTGGTTTATACAGTCACTACCACAGCTCTTTACATTTAATGAAAAAAGCTTGCTGGTGAGTAGTAAACAGGAAACCATACTGTCATTTTCTTTTCCCTTAATCACTTTATAATTTATTTCTAATCACTTTGAGAATAAAATATGAACAAAAGGAACACAAGTATGTACCCAGAAAAGAAGGAAAGACCCTCAGACTTAGATTAGCACCCCAAAAGTGTGTTTTGTTTTCCACAACTTACTAAATTTTACCAGACCACAATCACACACTACAATAACTCAGTTCACAATCTATATGATGCTAACATATGTTTTGCACAAAAGAATTAAGTTATCTTGTGAGACAATTTATAAGCATAAAAAACTTTTAGCTTAGAACTGCCAAGTACGAATACTCTGCTTCATCTAAATAAACCATTTCATAGACTGTGAAACAAATAGCATTCAAAGGACAAACTTGATATATATCCCTGAACTGGAAACCACAACTACAAGATAAACCAAGAAAAAAGTTGTTTGAAAGCACAAACTGGTTACATACAGAAAACACAACACAAAAATTCAATTTGTTTGATATTATTACCACAAAAAATATAAGGGATTAACACATACATGCAGCATTTTCATCAATCAACATGTTTTTCCTGTAGTCCCAGCTATTAGGGAGGCTGAGGCAAGAAGACCACTTGAGCCCAAAACTAGCCTGGGCAACAGAGAGAGACACAATCTCAAAAAATAAATTTGTGTTTTGTTTTTGGCTTTTTTAAAAAAATAAACAAACTACCTCTTAGATCTGTACCAATTTCAAACCAGTCACATCTTGAATTGATTAATAAATAATACATTAGATTTTAATTTGTTATCAAGGAATTGACTTTCCATATTTATAACAGACTATGTAATATTATGGTTTGGGTACGTACGATCTGAATGTCCCCCATTCGCCTACTGTGACTGGAGATTTGGTCACCAGGGTGGCACTTTGACAAGGTAGTAGAAATTTTGGAATTGGGTCCTCAGGAGCACATCCTTGGAAGGTAGTTTCTACAGAACCTCTTTAGTTCTTGCAAGAGAATTGCTACAGAGGGAATAAACCCATCCCCTCCCATCCTTCCTCTGATCCTGGTTCAAGATGTGATGGCCTGTGCTCCCACCATTACCATCTGCCATCCACCATGACAACTTTACCAAAAATGAGTTCATGTAGACGCTATGCCACTGAACCTCCAAAATTTGTGAGCTAAATAAACCTTTCTCTTTGTAAAGTAGTCCAGGTACTTCATTACAGTATTGAAAAACTGACTACTTCTTAGGTTTAAAAGAAACAATTACTAAGCAAATAAAAATTTTATAAATTACAATAAGTCTTTGATTAATATTATTGCAATTTACTTAATTTTATGATTACAGCTTTAGAGTTTACAAGGTTACTTCCTACTTTATTACGAACTTTCTTCATAGCAAATACTATCACTGGCCATAATACAACTAAGCAAATTGCAAAAGCAGAACTTTTCACATAGTCACCTAGAACAGATTTACAGATCTATAAACTAATCTTTGAACAAGATAATTTAATAAGCAGGCTATATACATATGCATCTGTAGATGCCTCCTATGCTAATGGGCTGCCAGGTTGTAAGGTGCTCTCCTAGGTCTACCAAGGAGGATGGAACCCAGGGGCACTATACCACTGAACTAAATCCCCAGCCCTTTTTACTTTCATATTTTGAGACACTGCCTCACTAAGTTGTTGAGACTGGCTTTGAACTTGCAATCCTCCTGATTCAGCCTCCCAATTCACTGGGATTAGAGGTATGTCCCACCACACCCAGTACAACAATACTTTAATCCATGTTTGCTACATGATGTTTTTCATTGTTATTTCTAACACCAACCATACCACCTCAATTATTTCAATAAATACTCAACATTTTTTCAACTGCTCCAGAAAAACACAGAAAAAAAAGTCTCATTATTGACATATTACTAATAACCAAGATTAGGAAAGCATTTATCCTACATAATATCAATATTTAAGACTTCTATTTTTTTTTCCAAGAAGGTATTTACTGAAAAGCAACTTATTCACTTAAAGTGCAAATAAAATCAGACTATATCTAGAAAGGAGCTAACTAAAAAGAATTGATTCAAAAACCTTTGCCACCTGCTCCTCAGGGTATTAAGATCCGGGACATACAAAAACCTCAAAAAACTTTACACCAAAAAAACAAATAACCTAATTAATAAATTGGCAAAAGAACTAAAAAGGCAATTCTCAAAAGAAGAAATACGAACAGTCAACAAATATATGAAAAACTATTCAACATCTCCAGTAAATAGAGAAATACAAATTAAAACTACACTGCAACTGCATCTGACTCCAGACAGAACACAAGTAACAATAAAAATATGGTTGAGGATGTGAGAAAGGGATACATTCATACATGGTTGGTGGAACTGCATATTAGTATAACCACTCTGGAGAGCAGTAGGGAAAGTCCTCAGAAAACTAGAGTAGAACCACCATATGACCCAGCTATCCCCCCACTCAGTATATATCCAAAGGATTTAAAATCATCATGCTACAGAGATGCAGACAACATCAACATTTATAGCTGCACAATTCACAATAACTAAGCTACTGAACCAATCCAAATGGCCCTCAAAGATGAATGGGTAAAGAAAATGTGGTATACATACACAATGGAATATTACTCAGCTATAAAGGAGAAAAACTTTATGACATTTGTGGTAAATGAATGGAACTGAGGACTATCATACTAAATAAAATAAGTCAGTCCCCCCACAAAAATCAAAGGTCAAATGTTTTCTCTGACATGCAGAAGCTAATCCATAATTGGTGGGGGGGGTACTAAAATAAATAATAGAGAAGTAAGATCATAAGATCAGGGGTAAACAAAGGGGAATGAAAGGGAGGGTGGAGGGATAGGAAAAGAAAAATTGGTGCACCTTATCTGACTTAATTTTCTTATATAAAAATCTATAAATATACCATGGCAAATCTTACCATCATTTACATCCACAAGACACTAATTAAAAAAACAAAAAACTATAATAGCAGAAAGATCAACAGAAGCCAGGTGCAGTGGTGCATACCTATAATCCCAGCAGCTCAGGAGGCTGAGACAGTAGAATCATAAGTTCAAGTCCAGCCTCAGCAACCTAGCGACACCCTACGCAACTCAACCAGACCCTGTCTTAAAAATGACAAATAAAAAAGGCTGGGGTGTAACTCAGTGGTTAAGCACTCTGGGTTCAATCCCCAGTACCAAAAAGAAAAAAGAAAATCAATAAAGTAGAGGGAAGGAAACAGTGTGGGAGGAAGGGGAAATACTAGGGACTGAATTAGAACAAATGATATTCCATGCTTTTATAATTATATCACAATATCCTACAGTTGTATACTAAAAAAACAAATAATAAAAATATATATTTACCAAAAGAATAGGGCTTGAGAAAAAGTACTAATATTCAAAGTAAGGACTACAATTATAACTTTTTTTCCCCTTTGGGTTCTGGAAATTAAAACCAGGACCTCAAGCATGCTAAGCATATGCTCTACCAATGAGCTACATACTGAGCCACAAATTTTATTATAGCTTTTCCATAGCAATCTCCTTTATTAATAAAATAAATAATTTTAAAACACTTCTCTACACAAATTATCTTGTAGTACTTACAACCATACTGTGAGGTAGAGAAAGGCAGATACTATCATATTTATTTTCAAATAAGTACACAAAAATGCAGGTGATAATCATCTGCCTGGGGTAAATAGGCAGTAAATATTATAATGCCTATTTATAATTAGGAAGAAATTCTTCAAACCAAAATTGAACCAAACAACAAGAGAATATACAAGAGAGTATATATGAAATTTATTCGACTAAAACACAAAATACTGAAAAATATATTAAAATAATACTGGAAATATCTAAAGGAATAAATTAAGAATGGTAGAGAGAGGAAAAATGCTAAATTTCATTTCCCCTAACATTTCACCTGTGCTTTCAAGAATACAGTTAAATATTAACATCACAAATTCTAATTAAGTCAATCAAACTTGTCATAAATACAGAGGAAAACTATAAAAATACAGAACACTATCAGTAAACTCTACCTCTCTCATAATTATACAGGCAAACAGGTATCATTAGATACCTGAAGAAAACTAATATCACCATAAAAGAACCACAATAAACAAACTGAAAGTTACTCAAAGTGGAGGAAAATCTCCAAAATAAAACCTCATGAGTCAGGTGTGATGGCATAGCTCTGGAGCCTGAGACAGGAGAATCACAAGTTCAAAGTCAGCCTCAGCAACTCAGTGAGGCCCTAAGCAACTCAGTGAGACCTTGTCTTTAAATAAAATATTAAAAAGGGCTGGGGATGTTGCTCAATAGTTAAACACCCCTGGGTTCAATCCCCAGTACCAATAAATAAATCAATACATACATACATAAATACAAACATACATACATATATGCATAAACATAAAAAATAAAACCTAATGAATATCCTAAGATTAAAGATGACAGCTAGCTGTTAAGCACAGGTGACTAAGTACAAGGAGTTCCCAGATACATAAATAGCTGAAATCAATAATAGAAGACAAAGTCAAAGAAATTGTCCAGCACAAAAGTTTCTTTCTTTAAAAAAAATAATAAAAACATGAAAAATCAAAATTTCAAAACAATAGAAAGATTCAAAGCTCAGAAAATAAATAAGCAAATAATTACAGAGACTATACAAGGAAAGGAATAAAAAAAGATATAAAAGATTTCCCAGAACAAAGAAACTTCATATTCAAAGGTTCCACCAAATTTTTTACAGAATGAATAGAATAAGGCCATCTTCCTTAAATCTCCCAATTCCAAGGATGAAAAGGCATCAACACAAAAAGCATTCAGAGAACAAAAACAGATTACCTACATTGAAATAATTCATATGAACATCAAACTCCTTATTAGTAAAACTGACTTTTAAAAGGCAATGAAATGCAACCTTCAAAATTCTGATGGAAAACAATTTTAAACTTGAATTCCACACCCAGTCAAGGTCTGTATCAGGTGTGAAAGCAAAAGGATGTTTTCAAACATTTTGCTAAAAAGCACTCACACACAGTCTTCCTGAAAAACGAATTCAGGAGGTACTCTAGAAAACTAAATAAACCCAAAACAAAAAGCCATGAGGTTCAAGAAAGCAAAGAATTTATTGGAGAAATAAATCAAACAATGTGACATTAACTGAGTATGATATCCAGAAAGTCAATTATATTAGAACTTCAATGAATAATATGATTAAAAAGCTAAACGAATGATTATGATGAAGTCATGCACTCTTCTACCAAAAAGGGGAAAATAAGGCAATTAGAAAGTCAAGGGAAAAGTGTCAATGTTCAAACTAGAAGCAAAACTAAAATTAAAAATGGCGGCTGGGCGCGGTGGCGCATGCCTGTAATCCAAGCGACTTGGGAGGCTGAGTCAGGAGGATCACAAGTTCAAAGCCAGCCTCAGCAACTTAGCGAGGCCCTAAGCAACTCAGTGAGACCCTGTCTCTAAATAAAATACAAAATAGGGCTGGGGATGTGGCTCAGTGGTCGAGTGTCCCTGAGTTCAATCCCTGGTTCAAAAAAAAAAAAAAAGAATGGCACAATTTTAGTACCAAGAGAGTATAAGAAGTCCCTAGGATCCCATTATACCACTTTTTTTAACAATATATATTACTTACATAATAATATTATTTACTGCTTTTCACAATCAACAAATATTACAGTAAACTTTGACAAAATATATGTCATAGTTGACATACGCTGACAAGGAAATATGAGGAATTCAAGGGAAAGATGGCAAGGGTTCCTAATTTTTCATAACTTCTAAAGTACAAGTTTAGACATAATGTCTAAATATTTTCTAAAGTGATCCAACAGTTTGATGTTTAACCATAAAGTCAACCAAAATTTAAAAGGGGAGAACAGGTGTAACAGGTATTAAAAGTTCTTCATTTCTCAGACTGAAAACACACAAGATTATGTAAGAATGGTTAGCCACAAATAAAGTTCAGTGTATTAAGTACCAATTAGGATAATGATCAGGAGAAGAATTTTAAAAAGTCTAAAATGATTACCTCTGAGAAGAAAAACTAATTGAAAGAGGTAGAAGGATTTTTAATTTTACAATCTACATCTTTTAGTACAATTCAAATTCTCATGTTTATGTAACTATTCTCAAAATAAACACAGAGACACATACCACAGAATTCCCCCTCTCTGACCAGCGCAGAAAAAACACTAAGAAGTTCTTATTCATTTTTTTCTATACTCCAAGCACTAAATACTAACCTTCTATATGCTAGTTCAGACAAAATGCAATTAATTAAATAGACTCAAGAACCACCCTTGACATACAGACATAGTAACAGATTTACATTTGTGTTAGGATTGTCAAATACATCATATTATCTCATTTAATCTTCACAACATAAATTTTAGAGGTAAGACTTTAAAAGGTTTGTTATTTGCCATCCCCCAAAAAACAAGGTATGAAAATTAATATAATAAGCAAGTTAAAATATTTTTAAAACCTTCATAAAGCATTAAAATCTGGAAATCTGAAAATCCTTTCCAAATTTATGAGAATAACATTAAAGAAAATTTTAAGAACAAATGGTCAGCCACTGTGGAAAACAGTTTGGCAGTTTTTATAAAATTAAACACATACTTCTTATAAACACACACTTACCATATGACTCAGCAATCTCACTTCTAGTTTACTGCACAAAACAAATAAGAACATCATACAAAGACATGCACTCAAATGTTCAAAAGCAGCTATATCATAATAGACAAAAACTAGAAAAAGCCCAAATGTCCATCAACTGTTAAACATGTTACAGATAAAGAGTGATATTTCCAGATCTTGGAATACTACTTAACAATAAAAAAGAAGAAACAAATGATATTCACAATATGGATAAATCTTGAAAGTATGATGTCATGTGAAAGAAAACACAAAAGATTGCATGATTCCATTTCATCAATATTCTAGAAAAGCAAAATCATAGTAAGAAAGCAGATTAGTGGTTGCCAGGGTTGAGGGAATAAATGAGGACTATTAACTACCAAGGGACATGAAGGAACTTTTGGGGGTAACAGATATGTTCTACATCTTGAATGTCTGTTACACTACATTTGCAAAACTTACCAAAGTGTAACTTAAAATTGTTTTAATTTTTATTGTATTGAAAATCACAACTCAATAAGGCTGATTTAAAAGTTCAATAATATATAATCACATTTAATTACTGACAACAGCTTTTCAGCCTAGGCATTAACTACAGAGCTTCAAAGAATATGAAAATCAGTACTTAAAAGGTACCTTTAACCAGAAAACGGATATACAGGAACTAAAAAGTCCTAAGAATGGAACAGTCCTCATCCTACTCAACTTAGCCATGTGGGTAAACAGTAGTTGCCTAGCACCCAGTCTAAACTCTACATTTCTAATACACATTGACTACATAATCAGGTAATCTCACAGAAAATAAATTAGGCTTTACATTAAAGAGTTCTTTCTTTAATAATAAAAATAATAATGTACTCTTTACCTAGAGTGAACAGTAAATACAAAAAATAGATAATGAAAAATAAAAATATAAAATAAAAAAATAAAATTTAAAGAAAACCTCTCTCGTTTGGCCTTTTGCCTCAGGACTTAACATATCTAACTTATGGAACTGTTTATCCCATGAGTTTGTTGGTGGCCCCTTCCCCCTTAATTACTTGAAGCCCTTCCTGTGCCATCATATCCAAGTTGATTTAATGAATACTTTTATTTATGTTACATGTCATTAAATGCACCTAAAAAGACCTTACCTACATATTAAATGACTTGAAAGCTATCTGTGGACACCACAGAAAAATACAGCACTAACATATATGCACATAATATACTAGAAAGTCAAATCTAGTTTTATAACTAGACTATAAATTATCAAAGTCAAGAATTACAAAGAAATTCCTAAATAACAAGCAAAATCCTTACATACATATCATTTCTCTCTTATTAGACAGAGCATGTCACAGTTTGCTTTAACAGTTTCAGGAAAAAAAATCAACTTCCCAGACACCACTCACTGTTTAGCATGCTTACCAACCATATCATTTTCGATTTTGTTGAGCACTTACCCCTCTTCTGAACCCAACCTTCTTTCACAATGGTAACATCGCTCATGATGGCTCCCCTCTGAGCCCCAAACTTGGAGAAATGGTATTTTGTGGTATCAGCTTTAGGGTTTGGATTCTCTGCTGCTGCTGCCCTTCCCACTCTCTAGTGATGACTCAGCCTGGAAGGAAGTATTGAAGAAAGAATTTCTTTTTTTTTCCATTCTTGCAACTCACACAGCAATAACAAACAACTAATTCTTTGTAAATGTCTTCAACTGGCCTGACCTCACATAAAAGTCTAGCTCTTCAAACTGGAAAGCTTATTTATTAAATATTTCCATAATGAATGTACTTCTCTGGTCTTATGAGAGACTTCAAATGATAGTGAAACTTCTAAATCTAAGAGGTGACAATAAAATACATCTTAAGAAAACCACTGACACACCTGTACAAACATATAACAGAAAATTTATGATGTGTCTGAGGTGAAGAAGGGAGAAAAATGAAAGTTAAGTGGCTTAAATCTGTTAATTCCAGAAAGTTAAGGCAAACAATTACAAATACTTTAAATTGCTGTCCTTTAAGAAAAAACAATGTGCCAAGAAACCAACATTTATATATGTGTTCTTCCTCTGCCTTATTCCAAGAAATATTTTAGAGAGATTACAATAAGTATATAATATAAATCATTTATTTTTTAAAGGACATGGAGAAAGTGAAACAAAGAAGATAAGAAAGTAGAAAAAACTGAGTATTCTGTACCAAGCACTGTTATTGGTGCTTACATTTATCATTCTCAGATAATCTTCACAAAAACCCTCTCATACTACTATTAACTACCTTTCACGATGGGAAAACTGAGGCTAACAAAGATTTAAACAGACCCAGTAATGGGAGTCAAGATCTGAACCAAAGCTGACTGACTTCAGAGTCTGCATTTTTAACTGAAAACTAGATAGCCTTAAGATAAAAGAAAATCAGAGTAGAAGTCTTTTATGTTTTGAAAGATGAGCCACAAATTTGAAGAAATTGCAAAGAGAACATAATAGGTTTAAATAGTTACAATAAAAAAAGGAAAAAGTTGCCCAGAAGGAATACAATGCCTCCTAGGACAAAAACCAGAAATTCATTCCATAGTCTTCATAAGATATCATACAGTACAATAATTAAAGTCCTTAAAAACATCTTATATATAGTGAAGAGTATACAGGGCTATTTCTTATAATCCCCCTCAACCTAAAAAGGAGTTCAAGGACAAAACTGAGTTAGAGCATTTCCACTTTTCCAAAGAAGTGGTTCAAGCACACTGATGTTATAGTGGTCCAAGAATAAAAGTATAAATTTTCGATAATCAGAAAAATGGATGTTCAGAGGATATAACCATACTATTCAGTCAGCTTGGGTTTTGATAAATAGAACATAGCAGTTAAGTTTAAGATAAGCTCCCTAACTAGATTACAGCTTTTTCTCCAAATCAAATTAAGTGCTGAGCCTAATCATTTAGCAATCAAAAGTCAAGACTAAACATCCTCTGAACTGCCTGACTAGCCTGACAGCTTAATAGAAGACAACCTCTTGTGCCATGGTACTGAAGGCAATACCTACAGGTAAGACCAGGATTACTCAAAATCATCAGAGGTATTTGCTCTTGTGGAGTCAAAAAGGGTAATAGAATCTAGGTTTATTTTCCCAAAATATGTTTAACAGAATACTAAATTAGAGAAATTCTGGAAAATAAAAAAGTTGATCAAATAAGTTTAGGAAAATTCTACAAATCACATCCTTCTCAAAATATCACTAGCAACATATTAAATGTTCTAAATAAATATATATAACTTCTTTATTCCAGCAAAGCCTAAATTGAATACCACTATACAAAATGTTCACCTAATTCAAGATGAGACCCATTTCACCACTAAAAATGGCACCTCCCATCCCCCAAAAAAAGCCTTCAGGAAAGAATCCAATCGTTATTTTAATGATTGCCTTAACACCCTGAAGAACCCAATGTGGCTAACTGGTTAAATAACACAGAGCTAGGTAAATGAAAGGATTAACTCATTAAACTACATATAAGTTAAATACTGGGGACACTCAGGCAAAATGATGTCTTCAAAAGGGCTGTGCTCTTCTCTTAGGCAGTACTTGTAGCAAGGGATCCCCACCTAGTAAGGCCATTCTTTGTGACTATAAAACTGTATAATCTGAGTTAAAAACAATTTTGCATCTTATTCTTGACAGTGAAAGTGAACAAGAGATCTAGGAAATAATTAGTAATAACAAAAAATACATATCCAATAAACATACTTCCTATTAAAATAATCTGCATTAAGATATCCTTATAAAGAATACAAAAAAGTATTTTCAAAATTGTTTTAAGTGGACATTTTATAATCAGAATTGTAAAGCTGAAGAGATTTGTACTTCACAGCTGAAGAAAAAGAAACCATACATATAATGTGACTTGCCCAAGCTCACAGTCACTACATGGGAGAACCAAGAGCAGATAACCAGCCAGGCATGATGCCAGCATGCCTGTAATCCCAGTGACTCAGGAGGCTGAGGCAGGAGAATCCGGAATTCAAAGCCAGACTCAGAAACGGGAGCAACTCAATGAGACTCTGTCTCTAAATCAAATACAAAATAAAGCTGGTGATGTGGCTCAGTAAGTGAGAGCCCCTGACCTCAATCCCCAGTACCAAAAAAAGAAAAAGTAGACAACCAACCATATATACGCTTTTTCCACTGGCATGACTCTGCTTCTTCAATACAAAACAATATGTTGCAAAACCCAGGTCAACCTAAATTGTTTTGCAATGAAGCAGTTTCTAAAAACTAGTTTTTATCAGTGTTTATATAAGATTTAAGCTGCTAAAAATGTACATTAAGTATATAATCTTCATCACCAAGCATGAGAGAGATGGCTTTGTCCATTTGCATCTAAACTGTTAAACAAATTCAGCCCATAATCATAATATTCAGCTTTAAAAATTGCTTCTGGATATTTACTGGCTAAAATACCTTCTTTGAACATAACTT
Source organism: Glaucomys volans (assembly GCA_020662805.1). NCBI lineage: Eukaryota > Metazoa > Chordata > Mammalia > Rodentia > Sciuridae > Glaucomys > Glaucomys volans. Next base: position 149,492 of record JAJEJO010005289.1, on the reverse strand, counting down.
AAAAGATGTCATAGGTCTACTATTATAATCGATAGGTTAGAAATAAATTTTCACATATAAAAACAATACTGTTGATTTATAAGCAATAAACTATGCTCTCACCACAAGTCATCTTTCATAGTTACTAAAAACACTATGTCTATAAGATGAGCTGGAACTTTGCCACTTGTTTCCTAGGTAGAACAAACTTCACCTCCTTCCCATACTCCCAATTTCTATAGAAATGTGTTCTACCCAGTAAATTAGACAAAATTTGGTTTATTTTTAAGCCTATTGCATTAAACATTTTATTGTGGATAATCTAATTTTTCCTATTCTTATAAAATGTTTCACACAAAATTCATGGCAGATTCAATATGGAATTAATACAAACCATTTACATTACAGGTATCTTCAGGACTATCTGGAGAATTTAATGATAACTATAATTATTATATTTGAATGCCATTTTATAAGGTGCAAAACATTTCCACCTTTTTAATTTCATTTAGTCAAAATATAAATTAGTAAAGCAATTTGACAGTGCCAAGGACTTAGATTTTCAACAAATACAGAATAAATGAACGAGTGAATGAATGAGCAAAAATTAAGTTTTAGATAACTAATAAAAAATAGAGGCTAGCTAGGCGTAGTGGTGCACTCCTGTAATTCCAGAGACTCACGAGGCTGAGACAGGATCACAAGTTCAAAGTCAGTCTCAGCAACTTAGGGAGACCATGTCTCAAAATAAAAAATAAAGAGCTGGGGATGTGGCTCAGTGGTTAAGTGCCTCTGGGTTCAATTCCCATTACCAAAAAAAAAAAAAAAAAAAAATCCACAGATTAAGCAAATAAATACTGTAAATATGGTAAATCAACAGAGAGAATGTTATTATGCTATCTTAAAAACAAAACTGAATTTAAACATCATGGAATTTAAATATGAATTTACACTATTTATATCTATGTAAATAATTCAAATTATAATATTCATTCCTATCCATTAAAGTAGGTATCCTGCAAGATGAGCTGGTGTCAGAATGAACTCAACTACTATGTATAACTATAAAGCTCTAATAAAATTAAAAAATTAAAATAAAAAACAAAAAAGATGAGCTGGAACCTTGCCATATGTTTTCTAGATCAGAACAAACTTCACTTCCCTCCTACAATCCTAACTTTTGTAGAAATGTGTTCTATCCAGTGAGTTATAAAAGATAAATTTTGATATTTCTTTTAAGCCTATTGCATTTTAAATCTATGCCTATTCCACTAATTGCAAGGACTAGAACACATTAAAACTATTCTTTTACTTGACATTTTTTGGACAATTTTTGTTTTGATCCTCAAGCTTCAACTCCAAACAAAATAAACATCAATACTACCCAAAAATTATCATGGAAAAAAAAGAGCAAAGAAGAGCATAATATTTAATATTATTTATAATACTATTTAATAAGAGTTTTAAAAAACTTTTTAAAGAATGTTTACATATAGCAATCAACCATGCAGTTTTAAGCAATAATTAAACTTCAATCATGATTTAGACTATTAGTTACTCAAAAAAATATGTAATATACATATATTTACTCAAATATATATTGATTTTCTACTCTATGACAAGAGTGATATTGAATTAAGGTATTTATTTTCCAAACCTGTAATAAAATTTGTCATCAAAGAGCTTTCACTTATATCATTTCATCTGATTCTACAAATAATCTGTGTAGTTGCTAATGTGTCCACAATAGTGAATCTAAGAAAACTGTAACCAATATTGCTGACATTATTTCCCCCACAGTTATCATAACAAGCTAGTAACAAGAGTGACTACCTGCAAGTGAGGTCACCTATCAGTTTGGTATGCTTTCCACCCATTAACAACATATGAACTCTCAAATATAAATAATTAACATTTGCAGGTTGTTCTGAGCAATTTTTATACCGCATCATCTTCCCAAAGTCCAGGAAAGCAAAACATTTTACACTACATGAAAAATTTAATAACTGAAGTGTCATAAATAAAATTATAACACAAGACTAAAAGTAAGTTGACCTATAGTTTAAAGGTTCCCCCAGAAATTCTCTTTCATATAAATAACATAATAATTTCTATATGTTAATTTATAAGTTAAATGTCAGAATACAATTCAGTAGCTTTCTCTAAAGTATAATAACTCTTAAACTCTGGCTATAACACTGCGAGGAATGTACTTATTTCTATAATAGTTTCTACATACTGTATATATGCTAACCAAACTGAATATGGATAACTAATGTTCAAATACAATGAAATATTGCTATTTTGAAATAAAATGATGGTCAAGGGTATCCACAATATAATTCTATAGTTTTTTTTCTGATTTAGAGAAGAAGGTGAAACTAATATATGCCATAACACATGATGGTATATCAAACTTCTAATTCTAAGAGAGTCTTCTAATTCTAAGATAGTCTTTCCCTTTTGAGTTGTTACCTATTAAAAAAACATCATATTCAGCCAGATGCCTGGTGGCACATGCCTGTAATCCCAAAAACAGAGTAACAAAAGTTTGAGGCCAGCCCCACAAATTTCGTGAGGTTCTAAGAAGCTTAGAAGACCCTACCTCAAAATTTAAAAAAAAAAAAAAAAAAAAAGGGATGGGCTGGGGGAGTAGCTTAGTGGTAAAGCACCCCAGGGTTCAATACCTAGTACAAAACAAAACACCATATCACATTCAGAAGTGAGTTACATATATTATATTTTGGATTTGTTTCCTCTCGTCCAAGTACAATAATACACTTTGTGGAATTTTCTTAAAGCCCTCTATCAGAGATTCAGACTATGATGGTAAAATACCTTATTAGATCAAACTTTCAGACATAATTACCAATTCTTTCAAACTGTCACTTCTTAAAGACTAACTTCATAAACTCTAAAATACATCTACAAAAATATGAAGCATTTTCTCCTTTTTAGGGCATTTGAGTGCCATTTTAACCAATATATTCATTATTAGAATCATTATTAAAATCATCAGCTGTGCCTCAGTGATTTATTTAATATTCTAATTTGAAACAATTATGAAAATGTTCATTAGATTCCTCTGCTTCATGAACTAAACCACTAAACAAGATATTGAGCCAGGTGCAGTGGTGTACACCTTTAACCCAGGTACTCAAGGAGGCTGAGGCAGGAGGATCCCAAATTTGATGCCAGTTTGGGCAACTCAGAGATGCCCTGTCTAAAAATAAAAAAAATTTAAAAGGGCTAGTGATATAGCTCAATAATAGAATGCCCCTGAGTTCAATCCTCAGTTCCACAAAAAATAAATAAAAATAAACAAGCGTTTGATAAATTATCTCCTCCATTTCTCATATAAAAAGTGTTGCTTATCTCTATGTGAAGGCACCTTGATAACACAGGTTGAGGAATACTAAAAGAACTTCAGTTACAGCTGGCCATATATTTCTAACATAAATGTAAAATCCTTCTAAAATCTGATCTGGAGACCATTCTAATCATAAAATAAAATCTATACATACACATTAATACTATTAACCTATGGTTCAGTAAATGCCAAGAAGCATCTTTAAAACTTTACAACTTTACCCCAGGTTAAACTGAGAGTTAACCACTTAAGTCTGATATCCTATAACAAAGTTCATCACAATGGTACATTAGAAAGAGCACTGGACTAACCAAGAAACTTGGTTCCCTGTTCCCAACTCTGCCCCACCCAGAGTAATGCTGTATAAGATCCCTTTAATTTCCTTAGCAATGAAGTGTTGCATTAGATGAGCTCTAAATAGCTTTATAATTCTTCTAAAACTAGTATCTGATTTCTCAAAATTTGCTAAAAATCTACTCCGTATATAGGTGGCATCATAAGCGATAGTATCATGATTATGCACAGTTCTTGCCCTCAAAAGTTGAATAGTTAGGAAGATAAAGCACCAAACAGCAATTCAGACAAAATTTGGTCTAAACTCCATTATTTTGGTCTAAACTCCTTTCCTCTCACCCACCAGTCACACAAATATGGTCAAAGGCTTTCTTAATATAGGGGAGGAAAAAAAAATCTCATTTGAACATTCTCTTGTGTTTTCTTTCAGTAAATCTATTTTCTCTAAAAATCAGCAAAATATACTCACTTAGAAATGTGAAATATCTGCAGTTGGTGATAAATATAAGCAGAGTACTGAAAAGAAGCAGAACTAAAAAAACAGACCTATAGTTCAAGAAGCATATTTTAATGTATTCACCAAATACTATTTGTAGATTACCTGGCAGGAGAAATGAGTTTACATCTAATTTGATGAAAGACTACAAGGCTACAATAAAATATGTAAGCAGTAGAGGCATTCAATTTGGCATTTAAAACAACTGAAATGAAAAAGAATGTTAATGGGTCAGTCAACACACTTTTTTTTTTTTTTTTTTTTTTTACTACATACACTTTATTCTGTGAAGCTTACTGTACATCATTCAAATTTAACACTGAAAGTGTGAACTCTAAGAATCGGCACAAACAAGAGAAAAAGCTAAAGAAAAAGTGATCCAGAATCAGGAAAATTAAAACAGATTTTTATGCCACAGTAAGTATTTTTCTCACATGAAAATCACTTTCAAGAGTGCAGCAACGGTTGCTGTGAAGACAAAGTGAATTAACCCATGAAATGTACATATAGCAGTGCCTGGCACACAACAAATACCCACCAAGCACTAGCTAGCATTAGCTGGAAATTGAATCTAGACCATGACAAAACATATGTTAACATCAGAAAAGTCAGGCTACTCTTCCAGAAAAGTGTATGCTGTGTGAAACCAGGATTTTTAAAATACTAATACACATACTGAAATCCGGAATTAGGAAATAATTTTAAATGATTTAAATATTTTAACACAAATCTACAGAAATCACATGAATTAATTTCCTATTAACTTAAAAAATGCAAGCCAAATTTCAAGACTGATTTGGTAAAAGCAAAATGAAAATGGTTTTCCTGTTCTTGCATGTTGTTGTCCTGATCTAAATGGTTTTAAAGTATTTTTAATGCTTCAAACTTACTCATATTTTAAAAACCAGATCATATTAAATCATGGTAAAGATCCAATTAACATATTGTAAACAGTAATTGTCTTAATCATCTCAAGGACAAATTCCTGAACGAACAGGTATATTAAAAGCTAAACTTCCACAAAAACAATGCATAAAACATGTTCCTCTTTTTAAAGAAGCCCCAATGGTTGGAAAATTTCATGTTTAAATCAAAAGCTAGAGTTTAAAAAAATCTTAAATTTTTCTTTTACACAGACTCCATTTTCCCATTTAACCAACACCTTTTTAAGATTTGCAATGATTCTGAGAACAAATTCTTTTTCATCACAGCAATCTTCTAAACGAAATGTAAATATTTAAAGTTTTTACTCAAACCAGTCCCCAGCACACGGTCCTTTAATAATCTGTTAAACGAATAAAACCTTAAACTATTTCACAACTATAAAATTACATAACCAAAAAAATCCAAAGCAGACCTGACATACACAACTAAGAATCAATGTCATGTTTATTAAGCTAAAAATTAACTTTAAGTTAGAAGACAATTCACTAATCATCACAGAAAGGCTAAGATGGGAGACAAAATGAATAAAAATTAATAGTGTCACAATTTTTTGCTTAATTAATATGTACTTTTTAATTTTAAAATATTGTAGGAAAACACACTAATAGAAAATACATAAACAACTGAAAACTAACCACTACCTGCAGTTCATCTAAATTCCAAAGTTGTTTCATTCAGGTCATGTATGCTTTCCTTGACTTTAAACTTTGAAACTCAAACCAAAGATATTGGGGTCAACCCAAGCATGAAAAAAAGATCTTCAAAGACAATCAAGCTTATATATTGATGAAGAAAACAGTTACTTTATGTCTTGCATGTAATTGTGTATTCAGTCTGATATTAAGGAAAAACCAGAAATTTATAAAGTAGCTACATTCTAATAAAAAAGTCATACTTTAGATAACACTTAAATATTCATATTCACTTAAACATATTTTTCAAATGATACTCATTATAAAAATGGATCAATTCTAAAATCATTTTATTGAACTATTCCACCTTTAGTTTTTCCACTTTTTCCTAAGTAAATATATATAATGAGTTTCTACTCAAAATGCAGTGGTTGTCTAGAGATTTATGGTTCTTCTAAAATATATGACTTTGGCAAATATAGAACACATGTCTAAGGAGATGATTAAAAGTAATCGTCAATGTACTATGAATGAAAAGTCACATATCCTTTAACTTCAAGAGTAATTTTCTAAAAACAAAGTGTGAATATTTTATTAGTACTAGAAATTATTATAAATGCAAATGTCAAGTTTCTATTTAGAAACTATCTATTACAACCTATTGGGCTTTCAACCAAAATACCTCACTGGCAAAATTAGTTTTATTCTCACAACATTTTTTTATGGAGAAATGTGAGCATCCTAGCTTTGACTTATGGGTAAGCATTTCCTCTGCTTTCAGAAGATAAACAACGAGTAAATAATGGCACTGGAAAAAACCTAGCCCCAGAGTTTCAGTATCTCTAGCCTAACCGTAGATTCCCCGGAAATCCCAAACAAGGGGTGACCCCGCCTCAGCGTCAGGGTTATCACAGCAACCAGCCTAGGCTTCAAGTTTGGGCTCTGAAGGGGCCACACCAGCATCATGGCTGATGCAGACCGATGCGCAGGAGGAGGAGGTAGACGAGGAAGAGGCTGGTTTGTTTACTTGCAGCCAGAGCCGCCGCCGCCGCCAGCAGCGACAGCATCAGTGTATCAGCCAAACCCAGCATCTTCCGCACATTTCTATTCTTAGCACACAACTCCCAAGCGGATCAAAACCCCACTACTATTAAAAACACAGACAAGTACGTTACCCACCTCCCACACCCACACCCCCGCGCGCGCGCGCACACGCACACATACACACACACACACACACACACACACACACACACACACACCATCAGCGCCGTCTTTTCCTGTGCGCCGGCGGCGGGGTAGGGTGGGAGAGGAAGGGGACCCCGGGGGACGCCGGTGCATCCTTGCCTTCACCCCACCCTATGCGCACAGACCGCCCCAGCGCCAGGGCACGCGGCAGACAGCCCCTTCCCCCTACAACCCAAACACACTGACACCGGGCGCTACGCGTTATATAACCTCACCGCCGCCCCCGGCCAAGCGGGCGCCCCCTCCCCATGCCCGGGTCTGGGAGGGCCAAGGGGAAGGAGCGAGAGTTGCGCAGAGACAGGAGGCGCCGGCCGGGGCAGCCCAGACACAGACTGTACCGCTAGGCCGGGAACATCCCTCCCCCTGCCCCCTGCGCACCACCGCCCCCCAGCTTCCCCCGGAAAGTAAGGGGGTGTCGGTGTCATCCGCGCCGGGCATCCCCTGGCCTCCACACCCACACCCAAAGCTTCGGGTGACCCAGCCCCCGCCCACGCCCCCGGCGCGGTGACAACCCAAACACCCCCGCCTCTTGTTACCCCGCCGCCACCCCCCCGCCCGTGGCCGGCAGTGAGAGGGAACCGGGCCTGGGGGCCCGGGGGAGTGGAGGGGGGCGAGAGTGGGGGGCGGTGGCTGTTACCTGCAAAGGCGGCGGCGGCGGCCCCGCAGCTGTTCGGGCGGTGGCGGATGATGGAGCTGGGGGGGGCGGGGGGAGGAGAGGGGGCGACTCGGGGGTCCCCCCTCCCTCCTCCACCCCTCCTGTCCTCCCCCCACCCCGCAGAGCTTCTGGCCCCCTGGTGCCCGGTGCGGCCGGCGGGAGGGCAGGCGAAGGGCTGCAGGGGAGGGAGGGAGGGAGCCGGCCGGGCCGGGCCGCGGAGCTGGAGCGGGTGGCGGCGGCGGCGGGAGGAGGCGGGAGGAGGGCGGGCGGTGGCGGGGGGGGGGAGGAGGCGGAGACTCTACATGGGAATCGGATATCGGCTACAAATTCAATTCATCACCAGAAAACACCGCTGGGCGGGGGCCGGGTCGCGCCGGCGGGGAGGCTACAGGCGGAGGCTCTGGGCCCCTGGGCGCGACCCCCGCGGGGCTGGGGTCTACGGCCTCGTCCGCCGTGCCGTGTCGCGCCTAAGGGACCCAGCCGCCACCTCCCCGCCCCCTCCTTCCTCCCTCGCGGGGCCGCAGTCGATCGGTTCTCGTCGCCGCCGCGGGGCTTGTTGTTGACTTTGAGGAAAACTCCTGACGTCAGGGGCTGGCTCTCGGCGACTGGCGGGAGCGGCTTCCCCGCGTCCACGGCCCTGCCCGTAGCCTCCCTACCCGGCCCTCGTCCTCAGGCTTCCCCGTGCCCCCCAAACCCGCGGCGCCCGGCGCCCCCTCTCCTCTCGCGAGATCATCCCCCTCAGCCAGCCAGCGCCGGGAGCGGGGGCAGTCATTCCCGAGCGGGAAGTTCTGGGTTTCCCCGCGCCCGCGTGGCTCTCAGCCGACACCCGAGGCCCGGCTGCAGAGGCTCCCCTAGCGCTGGCGTTCTTCGCATGCCCACCCGCCGTGGATAGGGCGCGCGCAGCGGGGCCTAGGCGTCTCTGGCTTCTCAGGGAGGTTGGGCCTGGCGCCAGGCCGCACCTGGAAGCCCCTTGGTGGGCGGGGCCCGACGGGGGTCGGGGAAGACCGGACGCAGGGGAAACGGACCCCACCCTCAGCACTCTGGGAAGGGGGTCTTCGGATCTGGGATCTGTATCGGGTTCCAAACTGGTATGCCTGTCTTAGCAGACATTACCAAGAATACCTTTCCGGGGCGGGGGGGGGCCGAGAGAATACCACACATGGTATACAGGTTGTAGTGGGATCTTAATTCGCGCTTAAAATCACTAGGAAGTGTTTCTTAGGCATATTAGTTTTCGTTGACTTTGAGGCAGCCATTACAATTACTAGGAAGATACCGTTTCGTTTAAAGTTCATTGCCTGAGGATATGTGCAATGGAGTCACTGTTTTTGAAAATGGCCGCACATCACACTCCAGAAAGTTACAAAAGTAGTTTACTTTTTCTGAGACCTTGTTTCATCCTTTCTGGAAATACCTGCACATTAATTCGCTACCCGTTACGGTACTCATTATTTTCTCCCATTGCAAAATTCTTGTTAATGCCTTTGCCTTGTTTCTGTAGAAGAGTTTCTCTGGATCTGAACTTCCTTTTACTCTATGCCCATTCTTTTATATTAAATCCATGGGCATTTATATGGTGAGTTGTATTTGTACATCTAGGACACAAATTTTCTCTTAGGAAATGCATCTCTATTGGGATTGTGGACTGAAGTAGGAAACCTAATAAGAAAGAAAACGTGTTTTTTCCTTTAATAAGTGAAACTTCCTTTGCTTAAACAGTCTAGAACAAAACTTGCCATTTTAAGATAAAGTTTTGGACTGGGTATGTAGCTCCGGTAGAGCGCTTGCCCACTATGATCGATGCCAATTCTCATCTCTGCCAAAAGAAAGAAAGAAGAAAATCTATATGAGAGTAAAGTCTTCCATTGTTGCCTTTCCCCTTTTACCATATTTCCCAGCGGACCGTGAAATGATTAATAAACATAGACTGAGTCCTAATCCTATTCAATTTATGTATAAAATAGACATGACTTATTCCCATAATTACCAAATTCTAATAGTCACTCTTGGCAAAGTGATATGGTTGCACTTTTCTTATGTAAAACCCACAAATGGGTCTGGTTTTTATTATATTGTAGCCCAATCCACTTTTTATTTTTAAGAAAATGGTCCCATATGACACAAGCAGTAGAGAGTGTCAAGCTCTTAAATATTTAACTGAGCTGTTGTATTCTGAATTCCTGAATTATTAGATATCTCTTATCAATGAGATTTTCACTTGTTTCCAATGGTAACATCAACGTTGAAGAGAACTAAATACGTTTTATGAGCCAGACTTCCTCATATTTCTCCTGTTCTTATCAGATTGTATTAAATCTTGGGTGGATTGAATTATCTTAAAATTAAGTATTGCACAATCTAGAATGGATTGTATACTCTGGGCGTCATGTATTTGAAAAAACTTAGGCTTCTATTTCTGCTGTATTTTTGTTTTAGTACTATAGTAATTTCCTAAATTTCTATAATAAAACTTTTATTATAAAATTATTAATTAGAACTATAGCATTTTTCTTTCTCTTACACTTTGGCATTATGCATTTGGCAGAATCTGCCAACTTTGTATGGTGATGCTCTGGTACAAAGCATATGCTAGATTTTTCCTCCTCTTCCTTGCCATCACATCCCAATAATGTGGAGTGCAACAGCATGTTCATCCATGCGAAGAAAATCCTCATTTGTTATTAAGGTAGATTTTCTTAAAGCTAGCATTTCTCAGTAGTAGTTATTTATTTGTTGTAATGCATAAATTAGATACCAAGAGCTATTTCTTAGTACTTGTAACTTTTCTTGGGAGTAATTTAAATTAGAAGCACATTTAGAATTTCATGATATCAGGTGTCTCTGTTCATTCAGGCTGTAATGAAATACCTTAAACCCTGGATCCCTTATAAAATAACAGAAATTTATTGCTCACAGTTCTGGAAGCTGGAAAGTCCAAAACCAAGACACTGGCAGATTTGGTATCTTTTATCTTGTGAGGGCTCAGTTTCCTGTTTCGCAGATGGTACCTTCTCACTGTGTCCTCAAATGTTGGAAGGAGTAAGGGAGCTCTCTTTGGTCTCAAAGTCACTAATCTTATTCCTTGAGGGACCCACCATCATGACTTAATTATCTCCCAAAGGCCTCACCTCCTACAATCATCACCTTGGGATTAAGATCTCAACTTATAAATTGGGGTGGTGCGATTATAAATATTCAGATCAGAACATCAGATAACAGAAAGAAGAATGGAGGAACTTTAGATTACATAGAGGGAAATGAGAGGAAGGAGGGGACAGGGGTGTGAAAAATGGTGGAATGAGACAGACATCACTACCCCATGTACATGTATGATTATGGTATGAATCTACATTGTGCACAACCATAGAAATGAAAAGTTGTACCCCATTTGTGTACAATGAATCAAAATCAGTCTGTAAAATAAAAAATAAATATAAAAAGAGAATCATTTTCCTAATTCCATTCCCTCTTGATCAATTGCATGGTCTTCATCCTCCATACATTAAAAATCACCTGAGGGGAGAAAAGAAATAACATCAGATAACAAGAATTACTGCTTCTCTTTTATTAAAAAGAATATCTTAGTCAGGTACAGTTGCACATACCTATAAATCCCAATGTCACAGGAGGCTGAGGCAGGAGGATCACGAATTCAAAGCCAGCCTCAGCAACCTAGTAAGGTCCCTAAGCAACTCAGCGAGATCCATGACTCTAAATAAAATACTAAAAAGCTGGGAATGTGGTTCAGTGGTTAAGTGCCCCTGAGTTCAATCCCCTGTACCAAAAAAAAAAAAAAGGATAGAATAGGATAGAATGTGGCAAACAGCACAGAATAAGTATTGAATAAGTTAATGAATGGACAAATGTGCATTATGTGTAGTTTATGTAATATTTTCCTCTTGAGATGCAAAATGGTTTATTGAAAAGCACATGTGCTTTGGAGATTTGTGGATTTGAGTTCAGATCCTTTCTGTGTTATGTCCTTCCCAGCAAGTTGTATAATTTTTCTAAGAATTTAATTTCCTCTTTTGAGAAATGGCAATTACAACTGCTTCAACAACTTATGTGAAATAAATTTTGTGAAATATTAGTGCCCAAAACTTAGCAAGTGATCAGCAAGCTAAAATTCCTTTACCATAAATGTGAATATATTCATATTAATGTAATACTGACTGCTACAATAAACACAAAAATCTGTATGATTCCAAACCAATAGAAGTACATTCATATCATACGTGTAAAGTCCTGAATGACAGGCAAGTCTTCATTGAGCATTTGTTCATGGCCACAAGTCTTTTCCACATTAGAGCTCTGATGTGTTCAACATGTAATAACAACATAAGTTGATAGAAAAGTGAAGCATGGAAGATGGCTTAAGGATGGTTTTATGTATATCACTTCTGTCCATACTCCACTAGTAAGAAATCTCCCAATCCATGATAACTACAAGGCAGGCCACAAAATGGAGTCTGGCTCAGAAAGAAAAAGAAAATATTCAAGGAAGAGTCATCCAGTTTCTGTCATGGTTGGTTTCTAAAACAACCATGTAACCATGTTGCGTCTACAACTGTAATTAGTGAAATGTCATAGAGGATTAATAGAAGAAATTTCCACAAGAGCATAACTTAAATAAAGGTATGAATAATATGCTATGGACTGAATATTTGTGTCCTCCCAACATTTTCATATTGAAATCTTAATGAGCAATGTGATGATATTAGGAGATGGAGCATTTGGAAGGTAGCTAGCTCATCAGGATAGAGCCCTTGTAACTGGGATAAGTACCATTTAAGAAAAAAAACAAGAACTTGCATCTTCTCTCTCTACCCTCCACCATGAGAGAATTCAATAAAAAGATGACTGTCTACAGACCAGGAAGCAATCCCTCACCAGACACTAGGTGAGCCAGCCACTTGATCTTAGAATTCTTATTCTCCAGAACTGTGAGAAATATATTTCCATTGATTAAGCTTCCAGTCTGGAGGATTTTTGTTACAGCAACATGAACTAAGCTATAATAGAAGAATCCATGCAGTAGTTATCTGTACTAATTGTCTTCTCTTTTGCATGGATGTCTTTCTTAAAGCATAGGTCAAATGCTTATGTAGAAACATGAACATTCCTGAGGACAGGATATATCACTAACCTGGTGCCATGTGAAACTGGGATATATAAAGCCCTGTGGAAACCTCCCTTTGTTATAGTCAATTTTTTTCTCTGCTATGTTACTGGAATATGAATGAAATTTTTTTCGTTTATATTTTCACTCTCTAATTTAGACTGCTGAGTCTGTTTGCAACTTAAGCCATCCCTAGGCATTATAATTTATATTTCAGGATACTTGGGTCACAGAAAGTTATTGACCACAATTAAACAACTGCTTATGGAGCTTAAAGCTAGAGTTTATTTTCTAACTCCAAAGGAATAAGCATAATAATTATTATTCCGGGCTGTGTAGAAGACCCATAGTTTGCAATAAAACTAATACATACACACTATAATTCCAGAGTCTCATTTAGGTATATAATTTTATCTTTCTGAGGAGGAACAACATTTCTAGGTGTTTCAGAGTCTGCTCTGTAGAGATTGAACTTTCCAATGCAACAGCTTGTAGTGAAATAGTAACTATCTTTCCAAACTTCACCTCAGTAAATCAACTCTTTTTTTGAGTTATCTCATGTAAATACATTCCTGTTCCACCTGTTCCAGAAAGTTTCCCCATCCATTAAAAACCACAAATTCTGGGGGGCTGGG
>JAJEJO010005289.1:117048-135719 GCA_020662805.1 Glaucomys volans | reverse complement strand
TGTCTCAATTCAAATATGATATTTTAACCAAAACTCTGAATTTGATTTGGAACTCAATTCTTTTCTAGACTAAAAGGCTAAGAGGGGAAAGCAGGCAGGCTCAGATTCTCTATTTCTCTATCTTATTCTCTTCTACCCCACTAGTCTGTCTGTGGGTTAAGGACAAAACAGTTCTCACCCAGCAGGTACCATTACTAGCCAGCTTTGCACTCCCTTGAACTGGCATGCAGGACTGGCTACATGATTTGCAGGACCTGATAAAAAATGAAAATGCCACAGTTCTTACTGGAGAAGAATTAAAAATTTCAAAACAGTGACAACAAAACATTAAACCAAGTGTAGGACCTTGTACATAGCATGTCCATGAAATCACTGGTGTGTGCTTAAGAGTCCTCTTGACCCCTGGCAGAAGGTCCTAAGCAGGATTCAAAATAGCTCCAGGTCAGTTCTCTTTCTTCCACGGAACTGTATCAGAACCACAAGAAACAATCTTTGCTCCAGCATCCATTCTCTCCCTCTTGGTTCTGCATGGATGCAATTGGGCAGCCTATTTCCCAATTTCCTGAATGAAAGTCATATCCCAATCTGCAGAATCCTCACATCACAGGGGACACATTTCAAGCTTTCTACATGATGCCATGAAAGTCCATGAAGGCCCCCAAGCATTTGCTGAAGAAGTATCTTCCACCTCCTTTCCACAGGAAACGGAAGAGATGATGAACATGTCTCCTCAGTATAATTCCATCATGGAGCTCCTCTCTCTTGAATTGTCTCCACTATTTATATTCTTAAAATGGATGATAGCAGTTGAGTCATAAACTAGGTTTTGCACTATTTTCTTCATAATAGTGACCTCACTTGAAATTTCACTTTTTATATCTTGAGATCTCAGTTGAAACTTAAGTTTTAAATTCCTATTAAAAAGCATATTCTCAGGGGTGGGATTGTAGCTCAGTGGTAGGGTGCTCACCTAGCACATGTGAGGCACTGGGTTTGATCCTTGGCACCACATAAAAATAAATAAACAAAATGAAGGTATTGTGTCCACCTACAACTAAAAAATATTTTTTAAAAAATGTTTCTCTCTGCAGCATATTTATTTATTTTCTGTTTCTTATTTGAATATGTGCTCCCATGTATGAAAAAATTATCAGCTACTATTGAATAAAATATATTTAGGTTAACAGGTGTTCAAGGAACAAAATTAATTAAAATAGTTTCTTTTCTATGTTTGTATTTCTGTTTGACAAATATGTGTGAACAAATTGCCTTTTTCATACATTATTACCTACATTAATATTATTAAATATTTTTGGAGATTCTTGCCCTTGGTTAATTTCTCAAATTTTTGTCTTAAAAGATTTAAAGTTGAACATGATGAAATTTTGTCTCTGAAGATCCTATGATATGGATGCCACAAAATTAGTAATAAAATATAGAAATACATTTGTTAGGTGTTTTAGTCAGACTTTTCATCACTATGCCCAAAAGACCTGGAAAGAACAAAGTAGAGTAGGAAATTTTATTTTGGCTCACAGATTCAGAGGTTCAGTTCATGGTCAGCAAACTCTACAAGGTGAGGCAGAATGCCAAGGCAGAAGGGCATGACTGAGGAAAGCAACTCAGAGAATGGTAGGAAGCAGAGAGTCCTCCACTCATCAGGGAACAAAATATAAACCCCAAAAGACATGCCCCCAGTGACCTCCTTCCTCCAGCCCATCCCACTTGCCTACAGTTACCACCCAGTTAATCCATATCAGAGAATTAATCTACTAGTTAGGTTAAAGCGCTCATAATCCAATAGTTTTACCTTTGAAACTTGTATTGTCTCACACATGAGTTTTTGGGAGCCACCCATATTTTTACCATGAAAGTAGGAGAGTTGGTCACTTGGGCAAAGGTTGTATTGAGCCATTAAAACCTCTATATACAGGCATGAATCATTGATCAGATTGCTTTAAAAAATAAACAATGTAAAACTACCTTGACTTCTTTTTAATGTTTGTTATTACCAAGGAGAAGTTACCTTCCTTTGTTCTATATTCAGGTATTTGTAAAAAATCAGAAAATCTTTGAACTTCAGAAAATCTTTGAATTAAGGACTTGTTTAAAGTCCTTAATTTTTTCTTGCTCCATCCAAAGTGCTACTGTGAATCTTGATGTAGTCTACAAGGCTCAGAGAACTTGAGTTTACTAAACATATGTCATGCTTGCTCACATTAGCTGCTTTGCCACCTTTTCGTCTTCTGAAAAGTTACTTCCCTATAGTAAATAGCTGTTTACTTCTTGCAAATATCTGAGACTGTCCTTGAGTTAATGACATCTAGAAGTCTTATTTATGAGCAGAAGCTTCTTTCAGTAATCCACAAGGGAAAATTTAGAAAGAGTGATGAAAAGGGCAAAGTCTCCCACTTTTCGTTATTCATCATGCACCTTCTCCGTAATGACGGGTCGTCATAACACTTTTTCTCAAATTGCCAGTCAGGGTTTCATAAAACTTACTTGCTCTGTTAGTCAACTTTTCATTGCTGTGATCAAAAGACCCAATAGAAACAACTTAAAGGAGGAAAAGTTTAGTTGGGGCTCATGGTTTCAAAGTTCTCACAGTCCATAGAGGGCCCATTGCTTGGACACAATGTGAGGCAGCACATCTTGGCTAAAGGGTGTGGTGGAAAAACAATGCTCCCTTAATGGCAGCCAGAAGGCAGGGGCTGAAGGGGCTGAAGGGAGGATGAACCCTACCAGGGCACACCCCCAGTGACCCACCATCTCCAGCCATACTGCCAACCATCTGCCTACAGTTACCACCCAGTTGTCCAAACTAGGATAGACTGATGAGGTTTCAGCCCTCACAATTCAGTCATTTTACCTCTGGACATTCCTGCATTAACACAGGAGTATTTGGGGGACACTTTGTATCCAAACAATGACACTTGCATATGGACCTAATAAAATGTTTTTAAACCTCAGACCAAATGGCTCACATTTTAATATTCACTCTGACTTAATTCCATTAATACTTATTCACCCTCTACACAAAGGTCTAGAGAGATACAAGTACAATATGGAGCGTATTCAATATGCTCCATCTATGTGGAACACCAACATAAATAAGTAACTCCAATACAATACAAGTGTTACAATAGAAATGTGTATAGAGGGGGTAAGAACAAACTATGGGGAACAATTAAGAGTGGGTTTACACAGAATGAACTAGTCAATCTAAAGAGAGATTAATGACATTTTAATTGAGCATTAAAATGAGGACAGAAGGTGATTAGGCACCAAAAAAAAAAAAAAGTCAAGAGAAAGTAACATTAGAGATTCCCAAGGAAAGAAAATAGGTTTGGGGAAGTTTTCATTGACTTGAAGACATTTGAATTGGAGAATAAGAGGAAAGAAGAAACTACATGAATGTAGAGTCAGTAGAAAGGGAAAAGAGAATAACTTATGTCATAGGACCCAGTGGTCAGATGACATGCCAAGGGGTAGTAAAAGAAGGTAGGAAGGATGATACCCAGAATCCTCCTTTGCTATCATTGTGAGGAGTCATGGAGTGTGTGTGTGTGTGTGTAGGACCATGCATATAACCATTGTTATTGCTGTTACTGTTGACAAGATTATGAATAGAAGAGAGAAAATGAGCCATTTGTTAAAATGGAAGTATGACTATGAGAATTCCAGGTAGATATAGTAATTACTATAGTATGGATCTTAAGTATCCCCCAAATAACCATGTCCATGGGAGGTGGTGGAACCTTCAGGAGGTGAGGCCAGTAGGGAGGTGCTTAAGTCACTGGGCCCTAGAAGGGGATTGTGGAACCTCCAATCCCATCCTTCCTATGTTTCCCTTCCTGGACACTACGCAAGTGGTTTTGCTCCACTATGGGCTCCTGCCAAGATATCCTGCCTCACCCTAAGCAAGAAGAACACCCAATCAATCATAGCCTGAAACCTCTAAAACTGTGAGTCAAGATAAGTATTTTTAAATGCTTATGATCTCAGGCATTTGCAGTACTGACAGAAGGTCAGCTAACAGTAATAAACACAATAGTTGACTTGACAAAGTGCTCACTCTGTACCAAATACTCTAAGACCTTGACCAGAATTACCCAATTTAACATCAGAGGCATTTAGGGATTGGAAGTATGGCGGTCTACTACAAGATTTGGTCTGAAAATAGAGATGTGTATTAGAGTGAAGAAAGAGGCACTAAACAACAAACAAAGCCTTGAGAAGCACTAACATTAGAGGGCAAAAGGAAAGAAGAGAAACTGGAGTCATGAAAGTCAAGGTAGGAGAGAGTTTCGAAAAGAGGGCAGAGTGAATGCTATGTGGAGGTCAAATAAAAGATCAATCCTGTTAAGTGCCTAATGAATTATACAAGTGTTAAATTATTGGTTTCCTGGATTGAAGTAATTTCATGGTGTAATGCAGCTGAAACCTTCAATGAACTGAGAGAGAAAATAGCAAATGAGGAAAAGCAGATAGTGGAGAGATGTGGGGAGGAACTGATATTTATTGAAACATATATGGAGACAAATTCTGTGCCAGCACTTTGCTTATGCATAGGAGGACAATACAGACGGTCCCTGACTTGTGATTTTTCTCGACTTTATGATGGTGTGAAAACAATACACATTTAGTAGAAACCATACTTGGAATTTTGAATTTTGATCTTTTCCCAGCCAAAGAGATGTGCAGTATAACAGTCTCATGCCATGCTGGGCAGGGGCCGTGGCAGTGAACCACAGCTTCCAGTCAGCTGACACAGGATTCACAACGAACACTCCAGAGTGTTCTGTGTTGCTAAGCTAGGACATTCAGGCATGTTTTTTTCAATGTACTTTCGACTTAACAATATTTTTCCAACTTGTTATGAGTTTATTTGGATATAATCCCATCCTGAGGCCCAGCACAACCTGGGCTACAACACAAGACTCCTGTGTGACCAGGATTTCTAAGTTTGCACACATCTCTAGGCAGACTTTTGAGATTCCCCTGCTCTACTCTATTAGAGAATCAGCATCACGATGCCAGTAAACCACCACATGGGGACAAAGGGACTGAGAGACAGCTCAGATGTAATTTTCAAGGACTAAAATTCAAAGGGCAATTGAGATGACTTACATCTCAGAGAATGCCAGACAACCAAGACCAATAGTCTCTGTGTCTAGATGAATTGCTACCACGTGGGCCATTTTTCCAACTGCTTTCCCTCCAAAACATCATTACAATCCTAAGTGGAAAGGAAGTTTCCCACCACCCAGCAAAATGGAGGCTCAAAATGGAAACGAAATTGAATTCTAGAAACAATGTTACATTTCCTACATGCCTAAATTTGGGAAATTAATTCATGCCCATTGTATCTTTTCTACTTAATTCTCATTACAACTTCATAAAATAAGAATTACCATCCCCACATTACAGATGATGAAATGAATTCAGAGAGGTTAAGGAACTTTTCCCAGGCTAGCAAGTGACAAAAGCAGAATCCCCACTAAGGTTTGCCTTACATTGCAGCTGGTGTTCTTTTCATTTTGCTCTTTGAAAAACTTTAGCAGAGGAGTGACAGCCAACAGGGATCCAAGGTAATGAAACTTTTGTTATTAACAATGAGAGAAATTAGACAATATAAATGGGGAAAGGAAAAGAGCTCATCATTTATCATGGAATGAAGGAAAAAGCAGGTCATTTATCAGGAAATGATCCATAAGAATATGGGGGAAGAATAAACAAAGGGAAGGGAAGGGAAGGTAGGTACTGCTCCAAGGTAAGAGTAAATGTGAGAGCTGAGGGTGTACACAGTGACAGAGCACTTGAATAGCATACACCAGACCCTGGTTCCATCCCCAGCACCACCAAAAAAAAAAAGATTTGCATGTTAAAAAGCAGTTAGTATACAGTGGGAGAAATTTGACAGTGATCATGCTTCATGGCAAGAAGGAGAAAGGGACAAGTGACAATGCCTGTGGACACATGCAGTATAAGGCTGACCCATAATGTCTTACATTTTACTTCCTTGAACACAATTGATATTTGTCTTGCATTTGAGTTCTTTCAACATATTAGTGGATGCTGCAGTCGCTGTCCAGATCTGCAATCCCCTCCTTTCAGGACTAAAGCAGACATTTCTCCAGCTGCTGGGAATGTTGGTCACTGATAGCTCTTAATTAAGTCTCCTTTCCAGAAATCATCCTCTACCAAGAAAGCCACTTTACAGCAACAGATTGTACTTTCATCCCAACAACAGTACAATCTGAGGAGTAAGGTCCAACCCCCTGCCTCAGTTCAGGATGGATCTGTAGGTCTATATCTACCCCCACACTGCCCCACCCACCTCCAGTGAGTCAGCTAAGGTCTTTGTTGTGATATACCTTATTTTTCCATCTATCCAATCCTGCTTGCTTTTCTCCTCTGCAGCTATTTATCTTGAAAACACTCCCCACAAATTTTCTATAGGCTAAGCTCCATCTCAGAGTGTCTCACTGGGAATCCAACAGGAGAAAACACATAACCCCATAGGAAAGCACCAGTCCCTTGGGAACTTAGTCAACACTGTAGGAAGGAAACCCAAGTTCGATAAATGGTCAACTCTGGTGGAACAACCTTTAGTCTTCCTGCCTTCTTTCTCCAATGTGAATTAAAGTTAAACTCCTGACCATCCCATACTCCCTCCTTCCAAAGAGGATCTGATTGGGGAGCTTGATTTGGAAATACCTGGGCACTACACCCATTCTGGGGTTTTCCCCATTTGAAGGACAAGTTGATCCAATTTCTCTGCTTGTACCAAAAGAGTGCCCCTTGAGAGTGGCCTGTTCTATAATGAAGTTAGCTAGACAAACTCACTTATCTGCAGGCACACATGCACATTTTCCAGTCTAGCTTTTATTAACACAAAACTGATATTTTCTTCTTCAATGCCCCTTTTTGAATTATATTTCTCAACTGGGATCCACATTCACACAGGGGAAAGAGGGGATTTATTTTACCCTCTGCAACCTTTGATCTTATATTCTTGGAAGGGTAAGAAAACATTATATAGGATTTGGGTATTTTTGGGGTAAAGAGTATCAGGAATGTGAAAAATGTGATGTGGAGTATAAAGAAAAATAAAATAGTTCCGACATTTAGAAAATGTTCATGAACTCTGATCCTATATGCAAAGCAGTTCCTGCCTGAGAAGGAATGAATCACAGACAGAAACAACCCAGCCTCGCAGTCATTAGATTTAAATTATTGTTCCTTTATTCTCCAAATTTTTGGCTTAATTCAAAAGATTCATAAAGAACCAAAAGTGTTGGCTCTGTTACAAGAGGAACTGCATCAGCGTTTTGCTAAAATCAGTTTAACCATTAACTTAATTACATTTTATTACTAAAAGATAAGTATGCTAAATGAATCCTCATATCAAAACATCTATTATAGGTTTGCAGAAATGATGGTAAGGATGACATTATTTTTATTAATGTCTATTTTAAAATTACTTTAATTTGACCTCATTTTACACCCAAATTACCCTTTGAAATAATGTTTCAGGCTTAGTCCCAATTTAAGGATGGCTCTGAAATTTTTCTGGATTAAGAAACTAGGTAAGACTTGGTTTGTTTTGAAAATAAACAGGAGGAAAAAAAATTTACATCTTAGACCAGTCAAATGCTGTAGGTGTTACCTTTCAGATTTTACATTCATAATTCTACTTCTGGTATTCATTTTTATTAACCAGAAGTAATAAAGTTTGAGAAGCTAGAAAACATGTACTTGGCTTTTCTCATCTGTTTGGGTCAATAAAATATTTAGGGTGTCATTAAGTATCAGTGGAATTAATTCATCTATCATTTGTTGCTTGCCCATCATTTTGGTTATCAATAATTTTATCATAAGTTTCCTCTAATGCATGCAGATTTCATACAAAAGGGAAGCTATGAAACTGTAACTTTTCACCTTTTAAAATAAAATGGTGGAGTGCAGGAAATGGGAGGAGACAGAGGGGCCTTTGACTTCTATATCCCACTATAGTGTTCGCTGGCATGTCTGAGATGAAGGATGTTTGAGGTAACAGGGTGGCCCAGCTCACAGGTGATGATGGGTTTGCGCTGAGCTATCGACACTCATACCTGGGCCTCTTGTGATCAATGACACTCCATTTGGAGACGACTGACTGGGGTTAATGGTGCAATCTGTGGCTTTGGAACAGAATTCTTCTCTATGTGAAACTAATTGGCCCATATGGGGATTAAACTGTAACAGTGTCCTCATTTGTCAACCCATCTACTGAGCATTGACTCTGGTTGTGTTTAAGGACTGTCTCAAATTCAATCAATGTCTTTTCAAATCATACTAGCATAACTTCAGAAAGAGGAAGAGGCAATTTTTTATCAACCCAAATCACTGAAAAAAGTCATTATAAATTAAATAATGAATATTCTATTGGCAATTATTCTTAAATGAATATCCCTGTGATGTGGGAAACAACAGGAGGCTAGTCTGTTTCCTATTAAGCACCTTATTCCACTGAAAATTCTGGAATTGCTTCCAAAATTGTAAAACATGCCTTAAGACCCCCAGTCCTGACTGCCCAGACACTATTTGGAGGATTGCCATCCCAACTTCCCAGCTCTTTCTCAAAACACCAGATAAAACTGGGACTGGATCTTCTTTCCTTTACTTCATCTTTCTCTGTTTCTGTGTTCACCAGAAGTCTCTCTTTAATCTTCACCCCAGACTATATTTTTCAAATCCGTTTACCAAGTACACGATTAATACCCTGATTTGGAGAAAAAAAAAAGGCTAAAATATTTTGTTTGCCACAAAATAGAAGCCCATTCTTTAGTTCAGACTTACAGGACAGATCTTAATAATACAGCATAATTAGCCAGTCATGGTGGTGCATACCTATAATCCCAGCAATTTGGGAGGTTGTAGCAGGAAGATCTCAAGTTTGAGGCCAGCCACTGCAATTTAGCAAGACTCTGTCTCAAAGTAAAAAAAAAAAAAAAGGAAAAAAAAAAAAAAAAAAAAAAAAGGGAACTCGGGATTTAGTTCAGTGGTAAAGTGACCTTGGAGTTAATCCCCAGTACTTCAAAAACAAAACTAAACTAAAACAAACAAGCATGCAAACAAACAAAACCCCCCAAATGCAATTTAACAGAAATTCAAAACTTCCTTTTAGATTAACTTATATTTTCTCTTTTAATTTTTCATGATTAACACAATACCTTTCTCCAGTCAATTGATACTTAATATCTGACTTAATGCATGTAGAAATCAGTCCAAAATTGTCAGTAAAGTGCACTGTGGTGGAGCCTATAGTATAGTGGAAATGAAAGATTAAATAGGAGGGCTTGGGGTTGTAGCTCAGTTGTGGGATGCTTGCCTAGCACATGTGAGGCACTGGGTTTGATTCTCAGCACCACATAAAAAATAAATAAATAAAATGAAAGTATTGGGTCCACCTACAACTAAAGACATTTTCAAAAAAGATTAAATAGGAGATGTATGATGATAAGGGTGACATGGTGACCACATTTATTTTCAACAGAAAAGCATTTTCTTTACCTAAATCCCCAGTTAGAAGCCATTTTCTTTTTCCTGTAAGGAAAAATTTTAAAGGAAGTGATCTTTGAGCAGTTATAGGTATGGGGAGTGTGTCCCACAAATAGTAATAAAGACTCAAATATATGAAAGTGAGAAGCCTAGTGATGTAGCTCAGAGGTAGAGCATGAGCTTAGCATGGTAAAGGAAGCTGCTTACTTAATGAGCCATGAAATAAACAAACAAACAAAACAAAAATGAATACAGGAAGTACAGGAAGGGGACAGAATCTCATAATCCCCTTCATGTCCCTCATGACATGAAGACCTTCCAGCAGGCTCCACCTCCTGAAGGTTCCACCACTTCCCATAGTATCCAGTGGACCGAGCCTTTAACACACAGACCTTTGGGAGACATTGAACCTACAAACTATAGCAATGCTTTGTGAATTTTTAACTTAAAGGACTGTCTTCCTTAGATCAATATATGTATAAGATATATGTTTCTTTATTATGGCAAAATTCTAATTTTGAGTGCTGACAAAATCAGCTCAACTGCTATGGTAATTTTACGTGTCATCTTGACTGGATTATGGGATGCCCAGATATCCAGCTAAACTGCATATTGTCTGTAAAGGTACTTCTGGAAGAGATTAGCATTTGAGTCAGTAGACTGAATGTAAAGGATTGGTCTTCCCCAATGTGAGTGACATCAGGCAACCTGTTGAAGACTTGAGTAAAACAGAAAGGTAAAGGAAGGGAAGATTCTGTCACTCTCTCCCTGATTGATGAGCTAACACTGCCCTCTCATTCCTGGTTCTCAGACCTTCATATTGGGACCAGAATCTACACCATTGGCTTTCTGCTCTCAGGCCTTCAAACTATACTGCTGGCCTTCCTGTCTCCAGCTTGTAAAGTGTATATTATGGGATATTTCAGTCTCCAAAATTGCATGATCCAATGCCTCAGAAAAGAATGATTTATTTAACTATAATATGCATTATATTACAGTTGCCTGTGTAAGAGAGAGCTAATATGTATGAAATGAAGAATGCACTGCATCTTTTGCCCTGTATTTATTTTTTATCTTCATTTTTAAAAAATTTATAAAATATTATATTTATGCAGAAAGTACATAAAACATATGTGAACTGACCAATAATTTTAAAATGAACACCTATGTAACTGCCATATTTTGGGAAACTGAGACATACAATTCTAAGAAAGAATCATAACACAAACATTATTTGAACTAAAAGATAGTGAAAACATGACCTCTCTATGAGATGTGACAAGAGAAGCATCAGTTTAATCCCAGGTACAAAAAAATAAAGCATCAGCTTCACCCCAGAATCCACTATGCTCTTCCTAGTGGTGGCCCCTCTTCCCTCAAGAGTAACCACTGCCCTGTCTTTTGGGAGAATCACTTCCTTGATTTTCATTATGGTGCTTCCTCCACTATATCAGCACATAAATAAGTTTATTTTTGTTTGACTTTATCCTTGTTCTCAATGTTATGTACTTAAGATTCATCCATAGTAGTTTTAGTGTTTGTCTGGCTGTTGTATGATATTCCATTTTATGAATATATAATGATTATTGGACGAATTGGTCCATTTCATCTAAACTCAAATTTATTGACATAAATGGGTTTTTTAAGGTACAATATCTCTTTGCTTTCTTTTTAATATCTTAGAATCTGTAATGTGTTCATTTACATCCTTGCTCTTAGTTATTTATGCCTACTTTTTCTTTCTTTCTCTCTTCATTTGCACCAGAGGTTTGTCAATTTTGCCAATGTTTTTAAAAATACAACTTTGGAGTTAGTTGGTTAAATTTAATACTTCTTTTTTTAATGTGTTCATTGCTGCAATCCTTACTATTTCTCTTCTCCTTTCTTTAGTTTTATTTGACTGTTCTTTTTCTAACTTCTTAAGATAAATGACAAGTACATTCATTTTCAGCCTTTCTTTTTTCCATCGTATGTATGTAAGGCTATACACTTTTTTCTAATGACTTCTTTCATGACATTATACATTTTGAGAGGTCATGTTTTCATTATCTTTTAGTTCAAAATAATGTTTGTGTTATGATTCTTCTTGGAATTGTATGTCTCAATTTTCCAAAATATTCTTCACATGATAGTTTATTAAAAATTTACTGAGGCTTACATCAATGATTATAGCAGCTCAATTCACAATAGCTAAGGCATGGAACCAAACTAGGTACCCTTCAACAGATGAATGGATCAAGAAAACGTGTTATATATACACAGTGGAATATTACTCAGCCTTAAAGAAGAATGAAATTATGGCATTTGCCAGTAAATGGATGGAACTGGAGAATATCATGCTAAGTGAAATAAGCCAATACCAAAGATCCAAAGGCAGAATGTTTTCTCTGATATGCAGATGCTAATTCACAATAATGGGGGATGGCGAGGGAAAAACAGAGGTATTAGACAGAGGGGAGTAGAGGGAGGAGAGGGGATATGTGGGTAGGAATGATAGTAGAATGAGTCTGGACATTATTATCCTATGTACATATATGATTACAGGATCGGTGTAAGTCTACATCATGTACAACCAGAAGAATGAGAAGATATACTCCATCTATGTATGATGTGTCAAAATGCATTCTACTGCCATGTATAATTAATTAGAACAAATCTTTAAATCCCCACAATACATTATTATTAAGTCAGTAATTATTTTAACTACTCAAATATTTACCATTTTCTTTCCTTTCTATTCTTTGTGCATCTTCAGTTGTCCCTCCAGAAGTACTACTTTAGTAGAGCACTTCCTAAACTATCTGTAGTAAAGGACCTGTTTTCTTCTTCTAATTATACAGACTAATATTTTTTAAAAAATAAAACACCAAGAATTATTAGGAAAATTAAATGAAAAAAAACCAACTATATACAAAATACAAACCCCACGTGTTCATTATTGGACTCAATAGACAAAAGAACTCTGTCAAATGTCTATACAATATACTGAATGCTTATTCTCTGTCCCTAGGCTTCTCTCATCTGAACTGGTAGCAAAAACTCATAGACGGGCATTAGACAGTGGACCTCACTATGAGTAGCACTGTTAAACTTTCCTTTAGTGAGTACCTACTTCTAGTAATGTACTCTCAATTTTCATGTGTCTGAAATTGCCATTTTCAGACCCTCATTTTTTTCTTGTGTGTGTGTGTTGCTAGATATTGAACCCAGGGTCTTGTGCATGCGAGGTACACACTCTACCAACTGAGCTATATCCCCAGCCCTCAGACCCTCATTTTTTAAAATAAACATTTCTTATGCAGTGGTAGTAGTAGTAGTAGTAATAGTGAGAGATTCACATATCATAAGTGTACTGGTGCTATAACTTGGATCTGTAGTGTCCCCCAAAGGCCTATGTGTTGAAGGCTAGGTCTCCAACCCACAGCACTATAGTAAGGTGGTAGAAGCTTTAGGAGGTGGGGCCTAGTGGAAGTAACTTAGGTCACTGGGAGCATACCCTTAAAAGGAATATTGACACCCAGCCCCCTCTCTCTCTCCATCTCTCTGCTTCCTGGCTGCCATGGGGTGAACAGTGCCTCTGCCAAGTACTCTCCACCATGATGTACTGTGCTTCTGTAGGCCCAAAGCACAAGGGCCACACAACCACGCACTGAAACCTATGAAACGGATCTAAAATCAATCTTTCCTCCTTCAAGTTGATTTTCCAGGTACTTTGCCACAGTGACAGAAAGTCGACTAATACAGCTGCTCAATAAATTTGACAAAGCAGACCTACTCATGTAATCATCATCTAGGAAATATACAAACTGGTAGCACCCCTGTATTCCCCTCAGGCCTCTCTAAGCCATCACTTTTCTCCCTAAAGGTAACCATTCTCCTGACTACTAATATCATAAATTAGTTTTGTCTGTTTTTTAAGTTTATGTAACTGGAATCATATTGTGTGTATTTTTTAAATTTGAACTTATTTCTCTCATTATTATATTTGTGAAATTTATGTGCCTATAGCGGTATTTTGTCTGTTGTCATTGCCATATAGTATTACATTGTATAAATACAGCACATTTAAAATATAAAATCCATTCTACTGTGAACAGCCATTTGGATCGTTTTCACTTTGGGACTGTTGTAAGTAATGCTTCTCTGAATATATTTGTATGCCATTTGATATACATAAGTATGCATTTGTTTAGAGTAAATACCTAAGAATGAAAATGTTGGGTCATAAAATATGGGTATCCTCAACTTTGGTGCCAAAGAGTTTCCTTGTGCAGAAATCCACCTTTACTGGAAACTTTAATTTCTGTTATTACTTTGTATTTTATAGCAGGAGAAACTTGATATTTTTCTGGTTTGATTAATAATCCTTACTTAGAAATATGATCAGAACTTCAATATTAATTTTGTTAAATTCCAAATTTGTTTTGTGTATAACCCTGCAGCACACACGTGTATGCATATTTCTAAGCATAACAATTTACAGATGAATTGTTATATTTGTCATATTAATGACTATTACTTTGCAATTTGATAAGTAAATTCTTTTTCAGTAACTTATTCTCAATTGGTATATTATGAAGGAGCAGGGTTTCATTCTAAAGCTAAGATATTAATTAATTAATTATATAATATTTTATGTTTCTTATTCTCTAGAGAGATCATGGAGGTTAGAACCTTGGATGCCAAGTTACTCTTTTTAACAATATGTGATATAGAGGAGTAAGAGATTGACTATTCACAGTAGCCAAGAAATAGAAGCAGCTTAAATGTCCATTTACTAATGAATGGGTAAGAAAATTTGATACATATGAACCATGGAATACTATTCAGCCATGAAATCCTGACAACAGGGATGGAACTGGAGATCATTATATTAAGTGAAATAAGCAGATACAAAAAAACAAATTTCATGTGGTTTCATTCATGTGGGATCTTAAAAAAATATTCATCTTAAAGAAGTTGAGAGCAGAATAGTGATTACCAGAGGAGTAAGAGAAGGAGGTAATGTGAAAGGTTGATCAATGCGTGGTAAGTTATAGTTAGATAGGAGTAGGAAATTCTGATGTTCTATTACTGATAACATAATGTGCTCAATATCTCAAAAAACTAGAGGAAAGAATTTTTTAAGTTTTTAACACAAAAAGTGATAAACATTTGAGGAGATATATTGAACATGATTTAAACATTACAAAAGGTGTATGTGTATAAAAACATCATTTATTACCCATTAATATGTACAGTCTTTATGCTTTTATGTGCCAATTAAATAGCAAATTTAGTCTAAAAAATAAAAATAAATTTTGAAATGAATAAGAGATGAATGAATCCTGTGAGTATTATATGACAGAAATCATAGGAGATTCTTAACCTGTGAAATTTGGATTGGGGAAGGATATATTCTGAAAGTAAATCCTTTGTTGGATATATGAAGTCTAATATTTGCTTTCAGTTAGCATTGTCAGCTATCTTTGCCTTTCTTTCTTTTTAAGTACTAGGGATTGAAACCAGGGACACTCTATGACTAAGCTATATCCCCCAGCACTTTTCATTTATTTATTTATTTTTGCACTGGGGATTGAACTCAGGGGTGCTTAACCACTGAGCCACATCCCAATCCTTTTTTTTTAAATCTTAAGATAGAGTCTCACTAAGTGGCTTAGGGCCTTGCTAAGTTGTTGAGGCTGGCTTTGAATTTGCAGTCCTCCTGTCTCAGTTTCCCCAGCCACTGAGATTATAGGTATAAGCCGTGGCATCTGGAGTTATTTTTTACTTTGAGACAAGGTCTCTCCAAGTTGCCCAGGATGGCCTCAAACTTGCCACTCACCTTCCTCAGCCTCCCAGTTTGCTGGAATTACAGGCATGTGCCACTGCACCCAACTGCCTTTTTAAAAAAAAATTTTTTGGTCTTTTTAGATGTACATGACGGCTGAGTGTATTTTGACATATTACACATACATGGAGTGTAGCCTATTCTAATTAGAATCCAACTGTGGTCATACAAGTTTCACTGGTGGTATATTCATACATGAACATAGGAAAGTTATGACTGATTCATTCTACTGTCTTTCCTATCCCCATCCTCCTTTCCGCCCTTCCCTTCATTCTTCTTTGTATAATCCACTGAATTTCTATCCCCCAAACTTTACTGTGTGTTAACATCTGCATATCAGAGACAACATTCAGTCTTTGGTTTTTTTGGGACTGGCTTATTTCACTTAGCGTTATAGTCTCCAGATTCATCCATTTACTAGCAAAAAGTCATAAAGTCTTTCTTTTTTATGCCTGAGCAATATTCCATTGTTTATATATTCTAAATTTTTTTTATCCATTCATCTGTTGAAGATCACCTAGATTGATTTTAATTTTTTTTCTGTCTTCTACTGATTTTGGTGTTGACTTGTGTTTCTTTTTCTAGGAATTAAAATGAAATGTTAGGTTTTTTATTGGGTGACTTTTCTATTCTTTTAATGAATGATCTCAATGCAATTACCTTTCCTCTTAGAACTGCCTTCCTAGTGTCCCAGAGATTTTGATATGTTATGTCTCTGTTATCATTTACCTCTAACTATTTTTTAATTTTACCCCTGATTTCCTCTGCTATCCATTTGTCATTCAATAGCATGTTATTTAGTCTCTAGGTGTTAGAGTAGCTTCTATTTTTTATTTTCTTGTTGATTTTGAATTTCATTGCATTAAGATTTGATACAATGCAGAGGTATTATCTCTATTTTTTATATTTGCTAAGAATTGCTTTGTGGCCTAAGATATGGTCTACTTTAGCATAGGATCCATGTATAGCTGAGAAGAAAGTGTATTCAGTCATTGATGGATGAAATATTCTATATATGTCTGTTAAGTCTAAATTATTAATTGTACTTTTAGTTCTATAGATTCTTTATTTTTTTTCTTTGAAAGACCTATCCAGTGATGAGAAAGCATGTTAAAGTCACCCAGTATCATTGTGTTGTGATCTATTTGATACTCGAAGTTTAGAAGAGTTTGTTCAATGTGTGTAGATGCTCCATTGTTTGTGGCATAAATATTTGCAATTGTTATATTTTGTTGATGTATAATTCCCTTAAGCAGTATGAAATGACCATCTTTGTCCCTTATGGTTAACTTTTGCTTGAAGTCCACTTTATCTGATATGAAGATAGAAATCCCTGCTTCTTAACAAGATCAATGATTAACAAGAATGATATTTTTTTCCCATCCTTTACAATTAATAATTTAGATTTAACATCCTAGATGTTTTTGCCTATGAGGCAAGTTTCTGAGAGAGAACATATTGTTGGGTCTTGTTTTTTATCCAATCTGCCAGTCTATGTCTTATTTTTTAATTTTTAAAATTTGTTCTCATTAGTTATACATGACAGTAAGTTGCATTTATGTACTTTGATATATCATATATAAATGGTGTATATTTTCTCATTTTTCTGATTGTACATGTTGTATAATCACATGAGTCATGCAGTCATTATGTCTGTGTCTTTTGATTGATGAGTTTAGGCCATTTACATTCAATGTTATTATTGGGAAATGATTTTTATTCCCTGTCATTTGATTTATTTCTGTTTTTTAATTTAAATTAGTTTCTCTTTGATTGACTATTTTCCAGTCTAGTTCCTACCTTTCCTGGTTTTCCCTTTTATTTTTCATTTTTTCTTCATGAAATATTTTATTATGTTTTCGGTACAGGTTTTCTAGTTGTGAATTCTTTTGACTTTTGCTTATCATGGAAGGTTTTTATTTCATCATCAATTCTGAAGTTTAATTTTGCTGGGTATAGTATTCTTGGGTAGCATCCATTTTCTTTCAGATCTTGATATATATCATCCCAAGACCTCCTTGCTTTGAGGGTCTGGATTGAGAAATCAGCTGAGATCTGATTGGCTTCCCTCTACATGTGACCTGTTGTCTTTCTCTGGCAGCCTTTAAAATTCTATCCTTATTCTCTATGTTAGGCATTTTCATAATAATGTGCCTTGGTGTGGGTCTTTTGGAATTTTGTTTATTTGGGATCCTATGAACCTCCTGTATTTGATTTTCCATTTAATTCTTAAGGTTTTGGAAATTGTATGATACTATTTTATTGAAAAGAGTGTGCATTACTTTTGTTTGTATCTCTGAGCCTTCATCTATCCTGGTTAGTCTTATAGTTGGTCTTTTCAGCTTATCCCATATTTCTCATAAATTCTAGTCATGGTCTCTTGACCTCTCTTCTCCATGGTCAGCTTTATTTTCATGGTTATATATTTTGTCTTCATTGTCTGAAACTCTATTTTCCACATGTTCTAGTCTGCTGGTGATGTTTTCCAATGAATTTTTAATATGATTTATTGATTCTTTCATTTTGAGGATTTCTTTTCAGATCTCTCTTTGTTGAAGTGTTCTTTCACTTCCTGTATTGTCTCTCTGATGTCAGTGCTTACATCATTCTTTATTTCCAGATCAGTTTAACTATGAACATTCTAACCTCCTTCTCTGGCATTTCTTCCATTGTGTCATCTATGGATTGTTATTAAGTATTTTGATTTGTTTGGGGTGATTTGTTCCCTTGCTTTTTCATGTTGTTTGTGTGTCTACTCATCTAACAGTATGGATTTGAGGCAGTAAAATCTCTACCCTGTGGACTTCTCATGTCCCTGAAGGTTTCCAGTGCCTCATAGTTTAGGGGGACACAAATAATAACAATAACCAATGTAAACAATATACAGCATTGAATCAAATAGTTCCTGCTATGACATCTACAATGTTAATTGTCATAATAAACAGAAATTATGTGATCAGTTATTGTCCACAGTAAAAACAGTATGTTTGCAAAAGGGTTTACAATTTCAAATAGTGAACAGGGAGAGAACAGAAGTGATGTAGGATGTGATGATTATGAGGGAGGAGGAGAGAAAATACAAGTGAAAAATTAAAGGAAGAGTGAAGGAGCGAACAATAGAGTTTGGTGTTAGAAGAAAAGTGAGAAAGAGAATCCAGGGAAACAGATAAGTGAGAGAAAAATATTTATAATATTTTTTAAAAATAAAAAAATGCAAATCAAAATCAAAATATACTAATCAAAATACTAATCTATGAAAAATGACTGCCCTCAAAATATGCTGGAATACATATAT
>JAJEJO010005289.1:65794-116948 GCA_020662805.1 Glaucomys volans | reverse complement strand
AAGAAAAAAAAGGACCCAATGAAAAGTTAAAGAATTGTTTCCTTTGGAGTTCAAAAAATGCTTGGCTTCTCTTTTCAGCTGAGGTAGGTGGAATGGGTTGGAGTGTGATGTCTGCTCCATCTTCAGGGTGTGGTTACTGGAGTGTGAGAGGAATTCCCCATGTGAAGCTCTCAGAGTGGGGTTTAGGCTTAGGTAAGCTCTAGGTTCTTCCTTGAATGGTGTTTGGTCTGAAGATTTTAAATCAGTGCACCTCCAGAGCCCAGCAGTTGCTGGTCCACATTGGGAGACTGAGCCCCAGGAATCTCCCCTGGGTTCCACTCAAGTGGCAGAGGAGCTGATCCTTAACCCCATCCATCATCTGCAGTCCACATTTTTCCTTGTCTCTCAGGTTCATTCTCCAAACTCTTTCACTCCTACCCCTGTCCTTTCAAATTCCGGGCACATCTCCCCTAGCCTGTCCTGCAAGCCACTGGACTCAAGGCTTGGGGGGACTTGTATTCCCCGATATAAATTCCTTTCCATCTTTGATTTTCTCCTAGTCACTTAGACATTCTCTATGTTGTGTAGTGTGGGTTTGCAAGACTTGTATTTCAGGCCTACTTTGAGTTTACAAGGAATCACTCCCTTAGCTGCCAGCCCCCACACTGTGGCTGCAAAATGCCTCTTACCTCTGTCTTCTGTGGGCAGCTGGGAGAAATGTGGCTTCTTTCCTATGCAGGGATATTGTGCAGTACGCCTTTCATGTTAGACCAGCAGTGTCTTTGATCTCTGATCGCTCTCTGTACCCAGACATGCCACAGGCCTCCTAAAAACGCAGGTTTCTTTAATGCCCTTATCCCTCTGCTTTGCTCATGGGGGGACTGCTCCTGCTGGTGCCACTGGCAGTGGCAGCAGTGGTGGCAGTAGTACTGGGGATTTCTTCCTTATTTTATTATATCCAACCTCCTGAGTCCTTGATCTGCTTTGAATATCCAGGATTAATTCCCATAAAGTTGCCCCCACACACACTTCTTTTCACCCATCTGACTGATAAGCTGACTATCGGCTCTCTTGGTTTCACACCATGAAGCAGTCAGGAAAGTAACCACCTCTATTCTGCCCTCTTGAAAAACCCTTAAATTTTTATTTTGAATAGGAGAATTCTTAACTTTGATTCAATTTATTGGTATTTTCTTTATGCTTTTTGGGTCACATCTAAGAAATCTTTACATGAAGATTTTCTCTTAGGTTTTTTTTCTACACGTTTTGTGGGTTTGCCTAGTGCATTTTCATCTATGAATCATTTGAGGTAAAATTTTTTCTGTATAGTGTGAGG
Organism: Glaucomys volans; assembly: GCA_020662805.1. Taxonomy (NCBI): domain Eukaryota; kingdom Metazoa; phylum Chordata; class Mammalia; order Rodentia; family Sciuridae; genus Glaucomys; species Glaucomys volans. Next base: position 115,633 of record JAJEJO010005289.1, on the reverse strand, counting down.
TAAGGGTTAAAGTTCACTTATGTCCATGTGGATAGTAAGTTTTCCCGGTATATTTTTTTTTTTATTTTTTATTTTTTATTCTTTTATTTACTTATTGATTCATTGAACACAAATGGAGTACAGCTATTGTTTCACTGTTTGTACACAAGGTAGAGTCACACCATCTGTGCATTCATGCATGTACACAGGGCAATGGTATCTGTCACACATTCTGTTATTGGTATATTTTATTGAAAAGACTATTGTCACACTTTTGTCAAAATATCTATATGGGTCCATTTCTCGATTCTTTATTCCATTCCATTAATTTATATATCTTTTCTTAAGTCAATACCATACTCTGTTGATTTTGGGTAGTTTTATAGTAAGTTTCAAAATCAGGTAGTTGTAAGTCTTCCAACATTGTTCCTTTTCTTCAAGTTTATTTTGTCTATTTTAAGTTATTTTCATATCCATAAAAATTTTATAGTCAGCTTGTCAACTCCTAAAAAAAAAAAAATCTTGCTAGCCTCTTGATTGGAATTGCATTGAAACACTAAATCGATGTGTAGAGAGTTAGCATCTTAAAAATACTGCATTTTCCAGTACATGACCATGGCAATATGGTACAGTTTAAATATGCAAAGTTTATGTTTTGGAAACTTAGTTCCCAGTATAATAGTGATGAGAGATGGGACCTTTAAGAGGTGATCAGATCATAAATGCTCACCATTATGAATGGATTAATGCCATTATCATTAATGGGTGGGTTAGTTATTACTGAAATGAGTTTCTGATAAAAGAACAAATTCAGCCCCTTTCCTCTCTCCTTTTCTTCTTCCTTCCCCCACCTCTTTCTTTCTCTCTCCCTATCCTTTCTCACCCTCAGCCCTCTACCATGAGACGATGCTGCAAGAAGACCCTTGATGTTGGTCTCTTAACCTTGGACTTCCAAGCTTCCAAAACTTTAAGAAATAAATCTTGGTTCTTTATAAAACTACCAAAGTCAGGTATTCTGTTAGAGTAACACAAAATGAACAGAAAGAGCTTATCTCCCTTTTTCTCAAAAATATTTTAAATTAAAAAATTTAATTTAATTTTAAAATTAAAATTTTAAACTTTAATTTGGGGTGGTACCTGCCACTGAGGTACCACCCCAGCCCTCAACAATGTTTTTTAGTTCTGATTTTTTCAATATTGAGATTGAACTGAAGGGCTTTGACATGTACTCTACCACTGAGCTACATTCCGAGTCCTGCTTTTTAGTTTTTAATGTACAGTTCTTACATATATTTGTTAATTTTATTCTCAAGTCTCATGGTTTTTGAAGCTTTGTATGTTTTTACAAAAGTGATTTTCTAATCAATTGTTGACAGTATTTTTGATTTGTTCATTTAGAAATAAACTGATATTTGTATATTATTCTGTCATAAGACTTTGCTATATTAATTTATTAATTCCGAGCAGCTTTTATGTAAACTGCCTATGTGCATGATCATCTCACTTTCAGTAAGATACTTTGATTTTTTTTTCACATCTGTGTGCTTTTTATTTGTATCCTTTGCCTTATTACACTGGTTAAAACTTCTAGTAGGCTGAGCACAGTGGTGCACATCTATAATCCCAGCAACTTGGGAGGCTGAGGCAGGACGATTTCAAGTTCAAAGTCAGCCTCAAGAACTTAGCCAGGCTCTAAACAACTTAACAAGACCCTGTCTCTAAATAAAGTATAAAAAGGGCTGGGGTGTGGCTCAGTGGTTGAGTGCCCCTGGTACCAATCCCCAGTACCAAAACAAAAACAAAAACAAAAACATTCTAGTACAACAATGATAGAACTGGTGGGACAGAGTTCACCATCAAATAAAATGTTAGCTGTAGTATTTTCAAGGTTGCATTTTATGAGATTGAGAAAATTTACTTCTATTCCTAGTTTGCTAAGAATTTTTATCATATGGGTTGGGGGTATAACTCAGTGGTAGAGAGATTCCCTAATATGCACAGAGTCCTAGATTTGCTCCTCAGCACTGCAAATAAATAAATTGATAGATATTTCTGTGATGAATTTATTTTTAATTTTGTTAAAATATTTGTTCTGTGCCTGTTGGGATAATTATTTGGCTTTACAACTTTGTTCTGTTAATAGGGTAAGTTACATTAGTGGATTTTTGAATGTTAAACTAACTTGGATAAATCCCACTTGGATATGTTGTTTTTATCCTTTTTTTTGTAATGTTGCTGAATTTGATTTGTTTGTTTGTTTGTTTTTTATGTATTTATTTATTTTTGGTAGTGGGGATTTAATCCAAGGACGTTTTATCATGAACTTCATTCCCAGTCCTTTTTATTTTTTATTTTGAGACAGAATCTCACTGAGTTGCTTAGGGCCTTACAAAGTTGCTGAGGCTTGTCTCCAACTTGTGATCCTCCTGCTTCAGTTTCCTGAGTTGCTGGTACTACAGGTGTGTGCCCCTAAGCCCTGTAGTTTGTTATTCTTTAAAAGGATTTTGCATCTCTGTTGATCATAGATATTGGTCTGTGCTATCGTTTGTCTTGTAATGTCTTGTTTTCAGGGTTATGTTGTCCTCATAAAACAAATTCAAAGCATTCCCTTTACCTTTATTTTCTGATATAGCTCATATAGAATTGGTATTATTTCTACCTTAGATGTTTGATAGAATGTATTTGGGAAGTTCTCTGAGTCTGAAGTTTTTTTTCTGTGATAAGTGTTTTAAACACTCAATTTCTTTAATGATATAGGAATATTCAGATTTTATATTTCATCTTGTGTCACTTTGGGTATTCCATGTCTTTTAATGAATTTTTCCATTTGATGTAAATTGATGGATTTATTGGCATAAAGTTGATCATAATATTCTTCTGCTCCCCTCTTAAAATCTGTACGTTTATGGTGGTAATAGCACTTCTTTCATTCCTGAGAGTGATAATTTGAGTCCTACTTGTGATCAATCACCCTAGATGTTTATTAATTTTAATGAAAATCTCTTACCTTTTAAAGATAAAAGAAAAATCTTTATCTTCTTATAGAATAAGCTTTTGATTTTATTCCTTTTCTCCCATTGTTTCTCTTTTCTATTTTATTTATTTCTGTTCTTTATTGTTTCCTTCTTTTTATTGCTTGGAGTTCAATTTGTTTCAGTTTGTTAAAATGGAAGTTAAGTCATTAATTTAGACCATACCTTCATCCCCGGTACTGGGGTTTGAAACCAGGGGCGCTCTACATCCCCAGTCCCTTATAAACGTTAATTTGAGACAGGTGTCACTCAATTGCCCAGGATGGCCTTTGAACTTGCCATGTTCCTGCCTCAGCCTCCCAAGTCTCAGAGATTACAGATGTGCACCTTGTGCCTGGCTAGATACACTCATTTTTCCTAAAGTAAGCATTTAAATTTCCATCTAAGCACCACATCAGACATTTTGGTGTATCATGTTTTCCTTACCAATTAAAAATTTTCTAATTTCCATTATGCTTTCTTTTTGAGCATGATTTATTTAAATACATTGGTTAATTTGCATGTCTTTTAGTTATTTAAATATCTTGCCATTGATTTGTAATTTAAATCCTTTTTCAGTGCATATCATAAACTGTATGATTTCAATCCTTTTAAATGAATTGAAATTGTTTTGTGATTCAGCATATGATCTATTTTGTTGAAGATTCCATATTGTCTTAAAAAGAATGTCTATTTTTCTGCACTTGAAAATATTTTGTAAATGTCAGTTTACAATGTAGGTCAAGTTTGTTGTTATTTTTGTTCAATATCCTTACCAATTTTATGTCAACCTATTTTATTAGTTGTTGAGAGTAGAGGGTTAAATTTTCCAGGTGCCATGTGGATTCAACCATTTCTCCCTTCCTTTCTTTTTTTTCCCTGAAGTCTTCTGTAGCTTTGTTAATGAGCACATACACATTCAGGATTATAATAGCTTCTTAAATCAGCATGTATATCTTTATTATTCATCCATTTAACCATTTTATATTTTTATATTTAGCATGTGTCTTGTAGATAGCATATAGTTTTGTCATTTGTTTTCACCCTGTCTGATATTCTCGGCCTTTTAGTTGGAGAGCTGAGACCAGGTTTCATTTATGTATGATCCATGAATCCCAGAACTATCCCAAGACTCTTCTTTAAAGGTTGTTTATATATCAACACTATTTTCATAACAATACTAGGGTTCCCTCTCCCCCTTTTTCACTGTGGGGACACTTGCACTGATTGTGCAAAAGTCAGTATGAATCAAGGCAATGACAAGAAACTGCACTGTAGTCCCTGGCATTCAATATGTAATTGAAAGAATTTTTTTTAAATATCAAATTTCACTTAAGAACCTCTTTTATCAAAAAGTGGAATGTATTAATGTTGTTAAGCTCATATCATTTAAATGTTCCATTTATTGAATTGGAAATACACATAAAGAACTTCTGCTACATATGGAAATATAATATCCTGAATAAAAACACCTGAGATTACTTTAGTTGCAAGCTGAACTAGCCACTTTTTACTTGAAAGAACAATTCACAAAATATGGTATTTCAAACTTGGATATTTGGCAATGATTTTCTCAAAAAGTAAATGTAATGATCCTGTCACTTAAAGGAAAACTACTGCTATATTTTTGCCAATTTAGTGTAGTATCCAACATGATTCTCCATAATCATATGAAAAAACTATTAACATACTCCTTCCTTTTCCATCTAGATAACTGTGTAGAGCCAGATTCCCTTCATACATTTCAACTAAAATGACATGTTGCAACAGATTGAATGCAGAAATAGACAGGAATATCCAGCTCTCTCCTATTAAGTCAGACGTTTAAAAAGTTTGCAAAAATGTAAAACAATGATACTCTTCTCACTAAATGTCTTTGTTTTGAAAATACAGTTCTTTGTCTAAAAAGTATGTTATTTATATTATTTCAACTGAATGAATATATTCAGAATTTATTGCAGTTTAACAATTAATATATATTAACTTATATTTGCATATGTACCTGTATGTGTGTGTGTGTATATATATATATAATTTTCCACATGAATAAACATTCTTTGAAATCCTCAATACTTTTTTTGTAGGGCAAAGATTCTAACACCATAAGATTCTAACACCATAAGATTCTAACACCATTGCTAGTTTTGACTTTACATTTAATATAATTATCTATATGTTTGGATTTAAAGATGAACTTTTTTCTTTTTTCTTTTTCTGTTTTTTTATTTGAGGGGGGCACTGGGGCCTTATAACAAAATTTGACATTTCATTTTTCTCTACTATTGTTTTTTTTACTTATATTTTATTGGTTCCCAATGGCATCCACCCCTTGGAAATGAGTGACTGTCCTCTTCAAAAGGGTCACAGTTCCTCCATTTTGTCAGTTTCTTTATGCCCATATATTACCTGTCATCTCCTATAGGTAATCAAATTTGGAACCCTTGTTACAGAGTCTTATACTAATGTTAGTTTAAGAACCAGAGTAATAATGGTAATAATTAGATTATTAATGTTTTTCCTCCTTCACTAAATCACTGTTACAGGTGGAATCCCTCTATTGCCTGGGTTCTCCTTTAGGGCTTAGGAACTGTTAAACAGTTTAAATATTTAGCAGATTTATGGAGAACTCCTATCCACCCCCTTTTTTTTTGTTGATACCAGGGATTTAACCCAGGGCTGCTTAACCACTGAGCCACATGCCCAGCCCTTTTTATTTTTTATTTGGAGACAGGTTCTTGCTAAGTTGCTTAGGGTCTCAAACTTGTAATTCTCCTGCCTCAGCCTCATGAATTGCTGGGATTACAGGCCTGTGCCACTATACTGGGTTTATTAAGTAGATTTCATACATATTCATTAGATCCATCTTAACCAGTTCAGGAAAGAAAAGCAAAACTGTCATGGACAGTCATCTTATAAAAAATACACCTGATTTATTCAACAAAGCTTTATTAACTTTCTACTTCATAATAGACACTTGGGTGTGCTCTGGAACTACAAATAAGAAACAAATCCTGCCTTCAAGGGTCCTGTGGTCTAGAAATAGAGGAAAAATATGTACAATAGATTTTAAGCTGACCTGCTGGAAGCACACTGGATGGAATGATCAAACAAAAGAGGGAATGTTTCCCCTCAGCAGGAAGTAGAGAATGGCTTCCTGGGCTCTGTGTGAAGATCTGACTAAGAATTTTCCAAATTGAAAATTGGCATGTTTGGGGTACTATAAGGAGTTGTGTATGGCCATTGCACTATGCCAGAGGGAGGCAAATTTTAGTGTTAAGTGGTATGGCTGAGTGGTAGTGAGGCACAAAAAACACTGAAGATAGTATTTCATACTAAGAAATTTGAAGGGTTACAAAGGCCAGGATCTTAGCAGGAGGATCAAAGAGTCTTTTGTTTGGGAGTGATGAGATTGAGATTGAGATAAAGATCTATAAGCAGTGCAGAAGATGGAATGAAGAGCTACAGAAATTAGAGACAGGTAAGTTAGGATACTGTTCCTTTTCCTAAAGATGCATTAATTCAGAGATGGAGACTGAGCTTTTAATGCTCTTTTGGTGTCCCATTGCAAAACAAGGGTGACAGTCATTTGCAGACTCTTGATACCTGTTAATTCCTCTTTCATGTCCACTTGGATCCTATGCTGCTTCTCCAACTACTTCTCATTCACTTATTTAACAAATATTTTGTGCCTACTCTGTGGCAGGCAATTATGCAAGCTCTAAAGTTATACACAGTCTTTACCCTCAGAGTTTATAATCAGAAAATTAAAAACCTATTAGAAATGTAAGGATGGTTTTGAATGTTTTCTTCTGGTCAAATTCCTGTTTTTCTCCTCTCCTTCTCAAAATTCCACCAAGATGACAATAAATAAGTAAAAGAGATCCAACCCAACAAGAGGAAATGAAGAAGAGAGAAAATTGGCATATGAAAGACTATTTATTGTTTGGAGGGTTGAAAGGCAGATACCTGAGTTAGTGAAGCAGTCAGCTACAACATAAGGGCCAAAGGTGTGTGTTATGGTTTAAATGTGAGGTGTCCCCCAAAAGCTCACGTGGGAGACCATGCAAGAAGGTTTGGAGGAGAAATGATTGGGTTATGAGAGCCTTAACCCAATCAGTGAATTAACCTCTGATAAGGATTAACTGAGTAGTAACTGAAGTGGTAGAGTGTGACTGGAGAACTGGAAATTGGGTGTGTAGATATGGGGTATGTTTTTGTATTTGGCAAGTGGGGTCTCTCTCTCCTCTCTCTCTCTCCTCTCTCTGCTTTCTGATCACCTTGTAAACTGCTTCCCTCTACCAAGCACTCTGCCATGATGTTCAGCCTCAACTCTAGCCCCAAGGAATGGAGACTCCTGTCTGTGGATTAAGACCTCAAACTGTAAGCCCTAAAGAAACCTTTCCTCCTCTACAACTGTACTGATCAGGTCTCTCAGTCACAGTAGCGATAAAGCTGACTAAAACAGAAGGGGATACCAATGCACTGGGGAGCAGATACTCTCCCAAGCCTTCAGATGACTCAACCTGATACCTCTATTGTAATCCATGAGAGTTTCTGAACTAAAGGCACCCAGTTAAGGCATGCCTGGATTACAGACCCACAGGCTGTGAAACAATATATGTTGGTTGTCTTAAGCTTCTAACTTTTGGGTAAATTTGTTACACAGTCATTGATAAGTAACACATAGTTTGTGGATTTTTTTTTTGCTTGTTTGATTACAGAACCATTTTTTGGCTTTGTTTTTCTACCGTTTTTTTACATTTCTATTTTTATTAATTCCTTCTTTCTGTTATACCCCAATACTTTTTATAATTTTTGAATTGAATTTTCACTTGTTTTTAAACTTTTTTATTTAATGCTGTAAAATTTCTACTGAGGACTCTATTAACTGTATCCTAGATTTTGATATCTTTGGATAATCATTACCATTTTAAAATAATTATGCAATTTCTTTCTGTAATTCCCTTTGGGAAACCAAGTGTTATTTATTGCCATTTTTTTCAGGAGGAAAGAATTTTCTGGTTTCTAATTTCATTATTTTTCACTTGAATTGCATTATCATCAGAAAATTCTTTGGGATCTATTGAGATTTTCCTTATAGTATAGGATGTGACTGTTCACAAGTTTTGTTGAGAATTTGAGAAACAGTCTCTAGTATTGGGCTTGAAGGTTCAAAATATACTAATGAATCTGCCTCATAGATTTTGTTATTTAGGTCTTCTGTGTCCTTAAAATTCTATCCCTTTGCTCTTCTTGGGTTGAGAAGTGTGCTAAATTCTAGTATTTGCATGTATTTTGTCTTTGTTGTCCTTTTATATCCTGTGGTTTCTGCTCTATGAAAATTCTTGCCGTTTTATTTGATATTTAAATATTAATAAATGTTATATATTCATTGAAATTACAAAGTGTTTTCCTATTTATTTTATGCTGTTGAGCTGAATCTGACAATGTCAGATATCACAATTGTGAACCCTGTCGTGTTAGTCAGCTTTTTGTCACTGTGACCAAAACAAAACAACAACAACAACAACAAAACCTGATGAGAACAACTTAGAGGAGGAAAAGTTTATTTTGGATTCAAGGTTTCAGAGGTTTTAGTCCATGGTCAGCTGACTCCATTGCTCTGGGCCTGAGGTGAGGCAGAGCATCATAGTGGGAGAGCAAAGGAGAGGAAAGCAGCCCAGGACATGGCAACCAGGAAACAAAGAGAGGGAAGGGCGGAGGACAGGATACAATCCCCAATGGCACACCCTTGATGACGCTCTTCCTCCAGCCATGCCCCTCCTGCTTACCGTTATCTCCCAGTACAGAAGTCCTTTCAGATTATTAATCCATTGGATGGATTAATCCACTAATTAGGTAACAACTCTCATAATCTAATCATTTATCTCTGAACATTCCTGCATTAACACAGAAGTTTTTGGGGGAAACACCTCAAATCTAAATCATAACACCTATCATTTAGCCTTAGTTCTTTGTGCAAATATTTATTTATGTGGTGCCCAACACTAGTTCTTGTTTTGATGTCTCTCTAGTCTTTTGGATTCTACTAAGCTAATAGATTTTTCTGGAAGTCTTTATGGTCACAGTATTATGTGAATATTTGCATGTTTGAAACAGTTTATCTGCAACCTTCCTATTGAAATTGATTTTACTTGGATCTTAAATCCACAATTTACATTTTCTTGAGTGTCTTAAATATGTAACTTTACTGTCTTCTGGCATAAAGCACTGCTATAGTCTGATGACAATTTCTTGTTCCTTAAAAGAGTTTTAGTTTTTCCCTAGATATATAAAGATTCTTTTTCTTCTTCTTTTTTTTTTTTTTTAAAGTTTAACATTTTTACCAGACTGTGTTTTAGTGTGCCATTAGGGGTTGGTTTTCCGAGCAGATAATGTGCCCTTGCAATATAGTTTCAAGTTATTGTTTATTCCAACATAGTTTTCTTGAGTTTTCTTAAGTATTTAATATTTGTCCTATTCTGTTGATTTGGATTTTCTCCTTTGGGTTCCTATTATATGTATGTTGGCTTTTTTTTCCATTCCTTTCTTTCTATCTATCTATCTATCTATCTATCTATCTATCTATCTATCTATCTATCTATCTAATCTTTCTTTCAAGCCCTTATTGTCCCTCCCTTAATGCTTTTTAAAAACATAGTTCAAAACTTTCACTTTTCTATCTTCTACTTCTCTTAAAGCATCATCCATTTTGTGTTCCTTCTAGTTTTGTTTTTATTTCTAAAAACTTTTTTTCTAATACTTTAGTTTTCTTATCTGTTTTTAAAAAATATTTGTTTTCAACAATTACCTTATTTCGGAAAAATTTTTGCCTTTTGTTCTTTTTTATTTTTTGGTTTCTAAATTTTTAAAATTTTGATATATGTTGTTTTCTCATTATTTTGGTCAGGGTTAATTTAAATTTTTTTAGTTTTTAAAAAATATTAAATTATAGTTTTCACATGGTCTTGTTTTTCTGGCTTTGTTTTATTATCTGGAGGGATGTTATTTTATTCTCTTTTCCCCCCCTTATAATAACTTTGTTATGAGATTCAACTATAATAATCTTTTTTCTTGGGTTCATTCTTTTAATGAAATAAACTTTCCTGTGTTTTCATGAGCAGAACAGAAGATATTTCATTTCTTTTTAGATCTAGAAAATATGTATGGGTTTTGAAATTTTTTCCTCCAAAGTGAGTAAAATTAATTTCTGAAAATTGTCGTATTTTCTTGCTTCCCCTCCCAACTTTAAATTAGACCTTGTCTTTATTTGTCCTTACTGTTTGTATCCTGCTCAGTTTGGATTCTTTTTTTAGCATTTTATCCATTTTATGATATTTGGTTTGTCGAATTTGAGAACAATCTGCGATTGTTCTGTCCAGATCCTTTTAGTCACAGCAGCAAAAAAACTGACTAAAACAAGAGTTTATAAAATCTAGACTGCTCCATTTGACCATGTTATGACATATTCCTGGGTCCTAACCATTAATTTTGTCCTCTAAAACCTCCTACTTCAGCTATTATTCTCAGATTGACCCATGCTTTGCACTGAGTACCACACAGTGATGTGTGTGTGTATGTTTAACCTCAGGACTACTAGAAGCTCATTTGTCATTGATCTCTCCTCCAGTGCAAATGTTGACGTGCTCAGATGTCATTGCTGAGGGTGTTGTGTACTTGGGGGATTCTGGGAATACCTCATCATCTAAGATTTATTGTAGGGATCACCCATGGGTCTTTTGTTTTGCTATTTTAGTTGCTCTTTATGTTTGTAGGTAAATTTAGGGAGATTAAAACTATACTGCTTCTGCTACCACCTTCTCAAATGTTCTTTCTAATGCTCAATCATGTATCTTAGACGGTGGAAGTATATTCAATTAGGCTTGTTTCCTTTAGACATCATCCCATTAGTTCTCGATAGTTTTCTTAATTTATGGCACAGAAGACATCTAAGGTATACAAACATTCCTGACCCCAGAGTTTGAATGTGTTTCTACAAAGAGCTTTTAATTCCTTTTATTTATAGGATTTTTATATTGTTTACTTACCTGAGCTGTGAAGTGTTTTTGTTTTGTTTTGTTTTGTTTTTTTGGTACTGGGGATTGCACTCAGGGGCACACAACCACTGAGCCACACTCCCAGCCCTATTTGTTTTTTTGGTACTGGGGATTGCACTCAGGGGCACACAACCACTGAGCCACAGGGTCTCATTGAGTTGCTTAGCACCTCGTGGTTGCTGAGGCTGCCTTTGAACTTGCAATCCTCCTGCATTGGCCTCCAGAGCTGCTGGTATTACAGGCAAACACCTTGAAAATTCGAGCAAGTCCTCTTGTAGAAGGTTCAGGACATTTTCTCCCTTAAGGCTGTATCTTGACCAAAGAAATATGTTGTATCAGAGATAAGGGGGAAAGTATGATATAATGGAGCCATAAATGCACTTGAAACCCAATTGGAAATAAGGATTCATCAGGTAGTGCAGTACTAAGTGAAAGAAAAGCCAAATTAAGGAAAACAGTGAATGTTTACTCAGTGTCTATCATTTTTCAGGTAGAAGATTTGGACTTTTGCATGCTGCCTTATTCAACTGACCCTTAGAAAAACCTAGCGGGTATGCGGAGTAAGTATGATTATTCTAATATTACAACTGTGGAAACAGAGGTTCAGAGAACTTACTCAAGGTCATCTCAGCAATATACAGACTGGGTAATATAATAGGTATATGAAAATATTTTTGTCCTAAATTAATAGCTTTAACATATATATATATGTATGTATATATATATATATACATATATATATGTTATTGGGGTTTGCTTAGCTTCTTGAATCTTTTTGCCAAGTTTCAGAAGTCTTTAGGCATTAGTTTTTAAAAATATTTTTTAGTTGTTGATTCATTTTATTTTATTCATTTATTTATATGTGGTGCTGAGAATTTATATGTGGTGCTGAGAGTCAAACCCTGTGCCTCACACATGCTAGGCAAGTGCTCTACCACTGAACCACAACCTCAGTCCTTCAGGCATTATTTCTTTGTAAAAATTTTCTCCTCGTCTGAAAACTCTAAAGGCATGAATGTCTCTTATTATAATCTTAATGTCCTTAGGGCAGTGTTCATTTAAAAAAATTTTAAGTATATTTTATCTTTATTACCAGATGGGTTATTTCATTAGTTTCATGTTCAAGTTCATTAATTCTTGTTTCTGTCCTTCCATTTTGTGGTTAAACTCATCAGTTTACTCTTTTCAGTTGTTATACTTTTCTGTTCAAAAAATCTCTATTTTTAAATTTCTTAGTTGAGATTTTTAATGTCTTTGCCAAGACTTTTTATTTTTTTTCATTGGCTGAAGGATGAGTTCCCCATTACTCATGAGTGAGGGTGAGAGTTCTGGCTCCCTACTGGGACCCTCTGGTCCACATGGGTAGGTGGGATAGGGATATCTCATTATGTTCCCCAAAGGGTCTCCACTGACAGCACAGGGGCAGGGTGAGTTGCCCTTGTTACTAGTGTATCTTAGCCTGGGATGCCATAACAAAATATAGTAGACTGAGCAGCTTAAGCAAGAAAAATTAATTTTCTTATAGTTCTGGAGCCTAGAAATCCAAGATGGAAATTCTGTCAGGGTTAGGTTTCTGGTGGGGACTCTTTTGGGTTTGTAGATGACTACTTTATCATTTTGTCATCAAATGCTGGGAGTGAGGAGAGAGAGAGAGAACTCTCTGGTATCCTGTCTTACAGGGACACTGATCCTCTCCTACTAGAGGCTCACCTTTATGATCTTCTTAAACTTCAATTACTGCTTTATAGTCTCTGTCTCCAAAAGCAGACACATTGGGGATTTCGGCTTCAACACATAAATTGGGGTGGGAGGGACATGATACAGTCTATAGCACAGTAGCTGCTCATGGAAGTCCTGAGTCTCCTATAGGCCACCTCTGATATGACCACAGAGAGGGAGAAGCATCTAATTGCAGCTAAGTGGGGTGGTCTCCTTTGACTGCTAGTGTCATGGAGGTGATGGGGACAGTTATTTTTGTGATTATGTTAGAGTGTGAGGAACTTGTCTTCTCAGAATGGATAAGACTCTCCTTGATGAGAGGCAAGCTGTCATGTTGCAAGTGGGGACACCTGGCAAGGAATTGTAAATGGCTTCTAGGTGTCCAAAGCAGCCCTGATGATGCCAGCAAGAAAATGGAGACCTCAGCCCTACAGCTCCAGGGAGTTGAATTTTACTAGCATGAAATTGGGAATGGAGCCCCCAAAAGAAAGGCATCCCTGCTGCAACCTTGGTTGCAGCCCTGAGAGACTCTGAGATAAGGACTCAACTAAGCTATGCCTGGACTCCTGACCTACAGAAACTGTGGGATAATAAATATACATTATTTTAAGCCACTGTTGTTTTGTTGTGGTGCAATAGAAAACAAATACAACACTCCAATTTCCAAGTCTTTCCTTTATATAAATAACCTACCTGTCCCCTACCCTACAATGTGCATCAATGACATAAACAAAGAGTAAATATAAACATTTTGGGGCATGTTTAATGATTTGTCTAAAGAAAAATCTGACAAAAATTTGGAGTATTTCTTGCCATATGAATAAGTGGGTTTATTGGAGAGTAGTCTCCTCTGCCAAAAGTTGGAGGAAACAACAAAGGGTAATAAAATTTAATATCAGAGGAGATGGTAACAGATGGACTGTAGGCTTTAAAAAAAAAGAATACTGAAATCTCTAAGGTGAATGAATCTTTTATGACTAAATATGGAAGACAGGTTTTACAAGTATACAGAAAAAAAGTGAAGTTGAACTATCATGAAAAAGATTGAAAATAAAAAGTTAAAAGGCACAAATCTATGATTAGCATCAAAAAGTACATTTGTGCCAAGAAGTTAATCAAAGAATAAAATAAAACAATTTTAATAAGGGAGATAGTAGCAATGAAATGTCTCATATTAAGAAACATGAAAGGCAAAAAGAAATCACTGTGGAGCAAATCATGATAATGCTGGCATGGGTGCTAAAATATCATCAAAGAAACAAGTTCTCAATCCAGAAGCACAAACTTATCAGTCACTTCTTGCGCATTTCAAAATTCCAAAGAAGTTGCATCCAAGATACAGCATGAGTCTCATGCTAGCCAAACATCATATTATTTTCTCCTCAATTAAATCTTCTTGGTGAGCTACAAATGTTTTTTTGTCACTAACCACTCCAGGTGGGCCTTGTTAACTCTCAGTTTATTGCCAGATTGTTAAGCCCACTGCTCAACTGAGTGCTGTCATTTCCTCCTCTTCCCACATTTGCTACCTCCACTCTCTTAAATCACAACTGCTTAGCACTCCCACTCTTGCCTTATAACTTCCGCCTCCTCATGTGCTTCCACATGGCCTACATGGTGGAAACAAAATTCTCTTACCCATCTGACATCACCTTTTTCCTACATATTCCTCCCCAGAAGCTCTGCTCTGCTGGGAAAGTGATTCTGAAATTATTTTAATGCAAAACTGAAGGAGCACAGAATCCACTAATCAAAAGAATCTCTCTTTGATCTTAAAGATATCCATAGTTCCCTCCTTAATCATAATTTCCTCTTTTCTATAGGTCCCTGGGTCTTAACTGCAAAACAGATACAAATTATGAACCTGAGAGGGAAAGGTTATGTTACTGGGCCCAAGGCTGTCCAATTGCCACTCAGCAGATGAGAATTGATGAACTGAAGGAAATCAGGTTTATTCAAAGCCTGGCACCCAGAAAAGACCATCTTGGGAAACTCAGGTACATGATCGGGTTTTTATAGGGAGGGAAATGAAGTGCAGTGGGATAGTGGTCCTGGTACTGTGTGGGGTCTTTGTCATTCTGGGTGCCTGCCTTTTTTTTAGTCTGAAACATCACAATTGACGTTGACCTCCTGAGGCTAGTTTCTGTTAATTTTTTAGACAGAGCACATTACTTTTCTGCAAGTTAGGCATCATTTCATAATTCTGATGCAATCTGGAGGTCATCAGATGGTCTGGGTCCTGTAAATCTAAAGAAAGGTTATTTAGCAACCAGTTTCTTAATCATTTAGGTGAAAATTTTCCTTTGAATTTAGAATGCTGAGCAAAGGGAGGGGAAGTAATCTTGTAAAGCATTTGCCACTGTTACAACTAAGCCCATGCGAATATGTTATAGGTGGTATCTCTCCTGTTTTCAGTGATGAACAAGCAATTCTTGACTGGTTAAAAATGTTATTGGGAACTTGGCCTCCAGTTCTAAAAATTTTATTATTTTATTAATTGATTCAATAATTGCATCTTGCTTGCTGATTATATACTGGCATTGCTTAGTGCTATATATATACTTTGGAGGAGGACAGACTTTCTGAGAGACTTTCAGTATCAAAAATAAACGAGGGGGCCTGGGGTTAAAACTCAGTGGTACAGCCCTTGCCTAGCACATATGAGGCACTGGGTTTGATTCTCAGCACCACATAAAAATAAATAAATAAAATAAAAGCATTTTGTCCAACTACAACTAAAAAAATAAAAAAGAAAGAAAGAAAGAAAGAAGAGCAAGTGACCGGGCGGGCGGGCTGGGGGTGTAGCTCAGTGGTAGAGCACTTGCCTAGCATGTGCAAGGCCCTGGATTCCATCCCCAGTACCACCAAAACAAAATAAAATGAAAAAGAAATCTTAAAAAACAAAGAAAAAAATACAGAGTTTGGGTAGGTGTTTTAAAGGAAATGAGGAGAGTTCAAGCATGGGGAATGAGATGAGGGGAGCTAGGTGCTCAGAGAATGTAATAACTAATTTTATGTATCACTTGACTGGGCTAAAGAATGCTCAGATAACTGGTAACATTATTTCTGTGGTGTGATTTGCGGGTATTTTTTGAAAGAGATTAGCACATGAATTAGTGGACCAAGTAAAGATGTGGGCAGGCATCATCCAATCCATTGAGGACCCTGATAGAATGAAACGGTAGAGGAAAGGTAAATTTGTGTTTTCTTCTTGAGTGGAGACATCCATTTTCTCCTGTCCTTGGACATTGATTCTCCTGATTCTCTGACCTTGTGACTTGGACTGGGACTCACAAACCCTGGCTCTTCAGGTTCTCAGGCCTCTGGGCTTGGACTGGCACTATACCACTATCGCCAACTTGTAGATGGCAAATTGTGAGACTTATGGGCCTCCATAATCATATGATCAGATCCCTCATAATAAAGACCTACTTATAGATTAAAAAGATGAGTTTGTAATGTGTGATGTCTGACAGAGTGGACTCGGGTCAGATCTCTTCTGGCTGGGAAGTCCGATTCTGCTACTTATCAACTATGTAAACTTGTACAAACTTCTTCCTGGTTTCTTCAAATATAAGATGGGATAGCTCAATGGGAGAGCATGTGCCTAGCATACTGAAGGCCCAGGGTTCATTCCCAGTGCATGCACGCACGCTCACACAACACACACACACACACACACACACACATACACGCAAAGAATGATTACCTAGATTCTAAGGTAGTTGAATTAATTAAAATACAACATGCAAAATAGTTAATACAGTGCCTGCTGTATAGGAAAAATCAATGGATGTTAGTTTGTTAGTTGTTGCTGTTATTTCATTTAAGATAAGTTGCCTTTCTAGGAATATAGTGTGGATGGGTTGTTGATTTAGGCTTTTCAACCTCCAAGAAGTCTAGCATCCCATCAATATAATTAATTGAGTTTAAAAAATTATTGGTTTCTACCAAGTGTGGTGGTATGCACCTGAAGTTCCAGCTACTTAGGAGCCTGAGGCAGTGGGATCACTTGAGCCCAGCAGTTTGAGGTCAGCCAGGTAGCATATGGAGACCTGATGTCTTAAAAATTTTTTTAGTTTCAATCACATACATTCTTGTACAAATGTATTTCTTTACTGCAATGCCTTTGTACACTTTTTATGGTAATTATCATCAGATCATACCATGGTAAAATTTAAAGAAATCTAAGTACCCAGGCAAATACACTAGCTTTATAATCTATTTGTAATACCTATTGTTCCCTGTCCCAATTTTCCTTTAGAATTCAGCAACTACCCGTAGGAAGAAAAACATAATACTCATCATAATCTCTTTTGGAGTCAAACTGTTTCTATGAGAGTTCTGAGACTTTCAGCCAGTTGGTGTTTAAAGGTTTCTGAGCTACAAGAGTTAGCTACCCTCATTAAAATGTGACTTCTTTATTCTCTCTGATTCCCATCGCCTTCAGTTTGTGTTAAATAGACTTGGGCTCTGAACTTTGGTGTTCAAATCCCAATAGATTCCTTCATAGCACTTCTTACTGCCTCACTCTCTACACACTGATACTAAAGTGATTTCCTGAAGAATTTTAGCATTTCCCCTTCAAACCTCAACTTTTCTCTTCTAGAAGAGATTATGGCCTCACTGTTACTTCCATATGTTGGTCCTAAGAATTTTAGTGAGGATTTTTTCTTTTCTTTTCTTTTCCTTTTAATTCAAAGGGCATTCATCTTTGGCCAACTTCTTCTTCTTCTTCTTCTTTTTTTTTTTTTTTTTTTAAACAGTCTCCCTAAGTTGCTGAAGCTGGCCTTGAACTTGCAATCCTCCTGCCTCGTCCTCCTGATTTTTGGGATTACAGGAGTGTGCCACTGTGTGCCCAGGTCCAACTTCCTCTCTTGATCTTAGTCTTTTGCCCTTTAAAACTAGAGCTTTATAATTTCAGTTTGTGCATAATTCATTCAGTGACTACTCTTTCATACTTTTAGAAAACCTTTAACAATGCTCCCATATCACATGTGTTGGTTGACAAGGCCACCTCTATATAATGAATGTACTTTCATGAAGACAAACACTGTGGCTTTTTCTTCAGTCACCATAGCACATAAAACAGTGTTGGACATGTTGTAGGTGCTCAGTAAGTTTAGCTGAATCAATAAACAGTATTTAAATCTATTTATCTATTTGCTGCCATCTATAAAATTATTTCTAAACATTGAATAAGACTTGCTACACAATTACAAGTGAACTTTGAAAAGGTCTGAAAAATAGCCATATAGATGGTCTCAACACTATTTATAGTTTATCAGATGGCAAACTAGTTTCTATCCTTAAAGGTCTTGTTAAATATTGATATGGGCAAGGTGGCACACGCCTATAACCCCAGCCACTTGGGAGGCTGAGGCAGGAGGATTGAGAGTTTAAACCCAGCCTCAGTAACTTAGTGAGGTCCTAAGCAACTCAGCAAGACCCTGTCTCTAAAAAAATATGAAAAAGTGCTGGGGATGTGGCTTGGTGGTTAAGCACCCCTGGGTTCAACCCCTTGTACAAAAAAAAAAAAATTCTATATATACTTACATATATATGTATGTATTTATATATGTATGTACATATATATGTATGTATGTATAGATAGATAGATAAATGTTTCCCAAGTATGGCAATAGACAGTGAATTAGAATATTGTACGTATATCTATGTTATCTATCAAAGTCCATGCCATGTCTATGATTCAATATTAGACTGTGCATGAATAAACACTATAGCACACTGAAAAGTTGAAACACATATGGAGATCATCTATTAGCAAAATTTAGGCACAAAACTAATAAGCTTTAATAAATATTTCAAAAATAAAATACAGTCCATCTGGGAGAAGCATAAAATTTATTTTCATTCATTAGGGTGATCCACTCACTGACTCATAGTTCCAACTTCCTTTACTAATTTGGAAAAATTAGTCACTCTATGTGGTGATGCAAATATTGCAACTAAAGGTCTCATAATTTTGATTTGCATAATTTGTGAATACTGTCTATAAATACTAGTATTTTCCTCAAAGTTGGAAATTATATAATGATAAAACTCATAAAAACTACTTGTGCAATATGTAGACATTATTTTCTGAGATCTTAAACAGAGAGCTTTATTTGAAACAAATTCAAGAAAATTTTAGACTAAGTGGTGTTTTCCTTAACAACATTTGATATAAACATCCACTCATTTAGTAACCCTTATACCTATCCCCCACTTACATATCCTTCCTAAATAGACTTAACAGAGAAAAGGATGTTCTAAAAAAAACTCTGCTGTTTTCAAACTTTCCAAGGGTTTCTATCTTCTCTTCCAGTTATAAACTTATTTAAACAGCCAAGACAGAAGCTGCAGTTCCCATATACTTATTTTGATTATGAACAGATATTTCCCTTAAGTAACCTTACTTGGGAGTGAGGTATGGTAGGGTGGGGTGGGTTCTTATTAAACTCTTCATATGGAATTTTTTTAATGGGGTCACATTATCTTTCCAAGGCTAGCCTCAAATTCGTGGGCTTAAGCAATCCTACTGCCTCAGCTTTCTGAGTAGCTGGGAATGCAGGCAGGTACCAATGTTTCTGGCTCATATAGGAAGCTTTAACTGTCAAAATATTTTTTCTAATTTGGATTCACAAAATTTTCAGAATAATCTTCTTGAACAATATACTAGAGCTATTCAATGCTAGTGCCCCTCAGAAGCAGTTACCTTCCAGAATATCATTAAGGAAGGGAATGCAGAGAAAAAGCACAGAAGGGCACTGAGCAATCGGTGACCTGGAGATTGGGTTTCGGGCAAAACAAGAAACAGATAAAAATCCTACGCATGACATTGCATTGTGTCTAAGGATTCAGTTCAATATATAAGAGATTGTCTAGATTGGGGCATTCTCATTCTATTCATTAGGCCTGAAAGAAGAATGTTTTGTTTTGTTTTGTTTTGTTTTGTTTTAGTTATAGATGAACACAATACCTTTATTTTATTTATTTACCTGTGGTGCTGAGGATTGAACACAAGGCCTCACATGCTAAGCAAGTGCTCTACCTCTGAGCTACAACTCCAGCCCTGAAGAATGCTTTTTTGACCCTGCATGTAGAATGGTAGTATTGTGAAGTCTGCAGCCAAGGACTTGTTTACAAGCCTTCTTTTGATGATACTCTGAATTTGCAGTGAGCCTCACTGTAATTTTCCTCTGACAAGCTTGAAGAAGGGGAAACTGAATTCCCGAGTGAATTCTTCAGTGATAACTGCTTTCCTCTGTGAGCAGAGGAAATATATTGCAGAGCCATGGTATGAGTTACAGTAGCTGAGCAGTCAATTGCCAAGAGGTAGCCTGCTCCAAATTTCCTGGTTTCAGATTTTAGGACAGAGAGGAATGCTTTAGAAGACATGAGTCATGATGTGTTCTTAGTAATTTTGCTAGAACATCAGGGAAGAGGTGCTTGGTATTGCACACTGCTTGCATCTGGATGGAATTAGAGCTTTTAGTTTCTCCCCAAAAAGGACTTATTAATAGCTAAGGACTAGAGTAATAAGGGTGTGCCACGTATAGCATTTGAGGAAGTGAGCAATGCCAGAGAAGGGTTATCGGGACTGGCTGTTTGTTCTTTCTCAACCCCTGGGGAAACAGATGTATTGATCAGATCTTTTGAGAACAGCCTGAAATGAGTTTACTGTGCCGAGATATCACATACCAGGAATGTCTTTTATGTTAGCCCAGAAAATATTCAGCCAGAAGACTTGGAGGGTGCTGACCTGTACGGCAAAGCTGGAAGGCTGTGACACACAGGGAAAGTCAAAGATGTCAGGGTTTGTTTCTAGTTTAAATTTTCTTAGCCTCTTCAGAAAACATTGCTGACTTTTGATATGTGTTATCCAAACCAAAGTTAAGGGGTCACTGATGAAAATAGTCTTAAAGACTAATCAACTTTTCCTTCTCAGCCCTATATCTAAATCCCCAGGGAAAGGTGGAAAATACAAACACTTATGTAAACATAAGTCCTTCCCAAACTGCCCTCAGTTTTAGAAAAACTACAGAATGTTCCCGCTCCTTATTTTGTCTATCCTGCCAAAGCCGGGTGGCTATCCACCCTTCCCCTAGAGGTCAGGCTGACCCAAAACTTGAAATAAAATGCTTCATATGTGATTTTCCATGTTAACCAATCAAAAAGAGGCACTGCGAAACCCCCCCTTAACCTGTTTGTATTTCATTATAAAAACCCTGCTAAATTTGAGCTAGGGGCCTCTTAGCGTCACCGGTTACCGAGTGCGCGGAGAACCAAGCTCGAGCTTGCTAATAAATGACTCTTTGTTGCTTGCATTGACCATGGTCTCTGGTGGTATTCTTGGGGGTCCCGAGCCACAGGGCACAACACCAGCACTATAAAAAGACACCAAAACTTATAAAAACAATTTGTGCAGGTATGAAATTGAAAACTGAAATGTATAAATTATTAAAAACAGCAGACTAAAACTTAATGATAGATAAGTGGGCATAATATAAACTGCATTGTATTTGTATGTGTATAAGCTATAACATTTCCTGCTGTTTCTTCTTGTTGATTGACTCTATACATATGGAAACCCACTTAAGTGGATATAAATCCAAAAAAATGAATTTACTTGTTCATATAACTGAAAAGTTCAGGTAGCTGACTTCAGGCTGACCTGAATCTAGCTACTCAAATGATGTCATCAGAATTCTCTTTCTCCATCTTTCAGCTTTGTCTTACTCCAGATTGGATTCTCCATCTGATGGTTCCTAGAAGTTACAGGTTTATATTCTTAACTTGGTAATCATCAAAGAAAGCAAATTTCTCTCTCTTAATAGCTTCAGAGTTCTGAAATTAAACCTCATTAGCCTGGGTTGGCTCTGGGGCCTATCCCTGAACCAATTACTGTAACCATGATAATGAACTTGTTCCTCACTGATCAAGTTCAAGTTGTACACCCTCCCTAGGGCTCAAGAACTAAGAGTGGGTAAAGGGCTCTTCCCCATGGGAAGTCCGTGAACTATTATCAGAAGAGAGAAGGATAGGTGCTAAGGAGAAAAAAGAATGGATTCACACTTCAATTGGTAAATATGTTGGATTATTTTTTCTTCTGTGGCACTGAGGATTGAACCCAGGGCCTTGTGCATGCTAAGTACATGTTCTACCACTGAGTCACATTGCCAGTCCTATGTTGGGTTTGTTTAAGGGCAGGAGATTTTAAAAAAAATTTTAAGCAGTTTTTTTATACTCAAACATAAGCAACCCCCTCAGAAAGCTATATGATTATTCAAATCATGTTGTCTTTGACTCAACATGTTTTTGGAACTCCCTTTTTGAATTGCCTCCTGAGTCAGTTTAAAAACCATAAAACAAAATTTGTCTCATTAGTTTACAGTTACATAACATTTTTGCATGAAACATCCAAACCTATTAAACAGACTAAGATCCTATTCCCCTGTTTGAGAATGAATATGCAAAACAATGCAGAAGGAAATTCCAAAAAGGGAACTTTAAAAATGATCTGAATAGAAGAATTACTGGATTAAGAATAGAACCTCCACAGCACCCATTTTGAAAGAGATTCATTTGCGTACATAAGCCATTTTAACGTGGTCCTTGCCCTTAGAAAAAGCTTGGCTTTACCGGTGTTTCTGACGGTATGTGCGGCAGGAGCCAGAATTTTTTTGAGCTTCTTGCTGAGACTGAGTTTCTTCCTGCGTATTTGGAAGATGGAATAGTGAAATATCAAGGAGCAACTTCTCTACCAGCATAAGCATCAAAAGTACTGAGCTCCCCCATCCTCAATAATGCCAAGATTTGAGAAGGGTGCTCCTGAGCAGATGGTTTGACAGACTAAAGCATTAGTTTGCTGAGCCTCCGTGCTTGCTAATTAATTCTTCAGTTTACTAGGGTTTAAAAATGATTGTTCAAAACAAGACATCCCTTAAAATAAATGCTAGGTGGAAGTCTCAACACGGTATTGATTATTGAGATGGTTATTTCAAACAGCTGAGGGTCGTCATTAAATAACGATTGCCTTACCTGCTCTATTGGTTTAATTAAGCTGTTTTCAGTTTGTAAAAAGATTATCTACAGTTTTAATATTTATGTGCTTCTGGATTGTTTTCCAATTTTCTAACTAAAACAGTAAACAGAATTTTCTAGTACAATTCAGATATATAATGTAGTTGAGATTTATTAATGGGAGAGCAGACTTTGACTTAAATGCCCTGGGAATTAAAAGTTGTAAATTCTAGTTTTGACTCAGTTGCTTATTATGTTACCATATATCACCTAACTTCTGTATATTCCTTTCTCCCTGGAAAACAGAACTAAGTGCTGACCTGTCTCATGTAGAATAGTGCGAGTTAACAATCTATTACAGAGAATGTTGCAATCATATAATATTTTCACCCTGTAAAAGATTATGAAACCTAAGGCTACATATTTTTATTGTATTAAATTCTTAAAATTTATTAAAGGGACTTTGGGGTGGGTTCTTTTTGTATTAGAATCGTGATATTGAAACTAGGGATGTGCCAGTGTGAATCATACATCTATTTATTTAGAATAATCAAGGGAATCTCAAGAGCATCTTCGTAATAAGACAGACTCTCCAAGTGTATATTATTTCCTTAGAATAATGAGCACATTTTGAAAGATGTAATACTTTGTACAGGTTGCTAGGCTATTGTCATTTGGAAAAAGGAGCACTATAATCCAAAACCTTGAGATCTAAAATATTCAGAGCACAATCAACTAAAAAAATGGCATCAGATATACATGATAACAGCTGAGTGGGGTGGGGGGATAAGGGCACCAAGTTCCAGTTAGGAGAATAAGTTCTGGAGATTTACCGTCCAGCATGGTGACTCTCCTTAATAATTATGCATTGTATACTTTAAAATTGCTACAGAAGTAGATTTTGAATGTCAACACTACAAAAATATGATGTCTGTGAAATGATGGATATTAGCTTGATTTAATCATTCCACTGTATATACATATATCAAAACATCATATTGTACACCATAAATATTTACAATGTTTGTCAACTTAAAAAACAAATTATAATAGAGTAAATATAGTGAGTATAAATGAAGTCAAGACACACACACTCCTCTTCCTACTCCTTTTATTTGTTGTCGTGAGTGAGTGACTCTGTTTGCTATTCTTTAAAAGCAAGGAACAGAGTTGAGGACTGTCTACCTCTCCCACCTCATTACCTCTGGATACTCTAAGCTCCACAGTAATTATTTCTTCTATGAACCTATCAAGCTTTCTTTTACCTTCCTTTTCTACTCCCATTTTCTTTCATCTTTCCCATTTTCTTCCTTCCATCCAAACTTTCTCCTTCTGAGTCCTGTCCCTCACTTAGGTATCAAGTGAATATCACAAGATTACAAAGGCCTTCCCCAGCTGCACCTTCACCTCCTGTGGAGGGGTCTTGATCTGCCCTTGACATAACAGGCAGCACACTATTTTAGTGAATAGTGATCGTCCCTGTCAAGCCATAAGGCCTAAGAGGGTAAGGACTGCTCCAGTCTTTTTTACAGTTGTGTCTTCAAAGGCTTATGTATGTAGAGATTCAATAAGTTTTTGCTTAATAAGGGAATGAAGACAGCTAGGAATTACCAAGTAAAGCCCTGCCTTCCCATTCAATGTGGAAATAGACTACATACAGACTTGTGAAAATTTATACTTTTATGGAAGTTTGTAGGAGACAGGAAGGCATTACTGAGTGAAAAGTATGTTAGTGGAGACTTGACACATTAGGAAGTGGGTACAGGAGAGTGGGATTGAGGGTAGGGTTCATACAGAGCCAGGAAGGTGAGAGAACCCAGAGTAGGCTACAGTTACCTGGGTTGGTGAGTATGCAGTGACTGAGGCTCTGGGGGAGAGGGTAGGGATGAATATCATGTCATGGTTAGAACTTGAGATTTTTATCCTATGTGGAAGGGGAAGCCTTAAAGACTTTTGAGACAGTAATGCATATCAGATTTGCATTTTGGAGAATCATTTGTAACATGTAAGAAGGGAACTGGAAAGGGTAAACAGTGTCAGGAGTTTTAGAGTTTTTAGCAATACACTTGCTTAGTTCATGGTGGATGACTGGAAATATTCCTGGGAGAGCAGGAAAGACATGGAACCACGTCAAGCATTGTATAGTCAGACCTCATAAAAACGAGAACAATTGTTTCTCCTGGTTCTACACAGCTCTGGCCCCTGCACTATTTCATTGCCCACTCAACTTTAGATACTCTCTGAGGACTTCCCATACAGAGTCAGCAGCTGCCTTCTGCAGCCTGTCTTTGTATCTCATTTCCCCAAGAGGGAGGATTTGATTGCCGCCAATCAAATCCTTAAATCCAGTGCAGAGCACATCCATCCCTACCACTCTTTGGGTAGGAGATACCACTGGATCTTCTCCTAAGTCTGCAGTGAGCAGTCACTGGGTCAGATTCTTTCATCAGCTATGGCCTGGTGTGGGGCTTGTGGTAACCATCAGCAATTTGGCCTGAGAATCCCCAGGAAGGGAGCTGTAGACATTATAAGGTGGCAGACATTACAAGGCTTCTCAAAAAGTAGGACTCAAAGGCTCTGCTATGGTTTGAATGTGTCCCTCCAAATTCACTATTAGAACCTTAATTCCTTAATGCAGTTATGGGGGGAGGTGGGGTCTAGTAGGGGGTCTTGAGCCATGGGTGTGGAACTTTCATGAATGGATTAATGCCATCTGGCAGGAGAGAGCAAGTTCTCCCTGTCCAAGGACTAGATTAGTTACCCAAGTGCAGGTTATGATGAAGCAAGGATACCCTTTGTGTTTTCCTCTTCCACACATACCTGCTTGCCCTTCTGTTTGTTTCCACCATATTATGAAGCATCACGAGGCTCTCACCAGATTGGCTACCCTCCCCCTCCCATCCTGAACTTCCCAGCTTACAAGTCTATGAGCTAAATAAGCCTCTTTATAAATTTCACAGTTTCTGGCATTCTGTTATAACAACAGAAAACGAACTAAAACAATCTCCTTACCTGAGCCTGAGTGATCAGGGACTTAGGCCAGAGGCATGAGACTAGTTGAAAGGTTTTTGTACAGTGTGCGGTGGTGAGGTTCAAAACAAAGACAGCAGTGATTTATTGAAGAAAGGATGAATTGAAATATATGTTAAGGAAGTAAAATCTTCAGAACTTGGCCATGTGTTCAATTGGGTTTGGGACATAAGAAAGCATGGCTCCTAAGAAGTAGGCTAGTAGTGTTTAGTAAATTAGGAAGCATCAGAAAAGAAGGAGCTGATTTATCATGGAAGGGGGAAGTTTGCTTCTGGATATATTTGTTTTTACATATCTATAAAATCTCCAGGATTGACCCAATAGGTAGCTGATTAACAGTTCTGGAGGAAATCTGGGTTGGTGCCACAGTCCTCTGCATTCAACAGAAAGCTCAGAGCCAGAGAATGGATGCAAAGACCTAAAGAGAATACAGAATGAAAAGAGAAGCAACCTGGGGTGCAAGTCCAGGTAGACAAGCCAATGAGACTAAGATGAAGTAACTTGGCAGTTATAAAATGTATCATACAGTTAAAGCACTAATATTGTAGACATTTGTGAGGTACTTTATCAATTACTCTCTGAATATATTTAATGATTAGTACATTTACATTTAAGATTTTCCTCTGCTGCTTCTTTCAAGATTTGGAGAACTATATCAAATACTTGTATCATCTTTACCTTATATTTAGACCGTAAAAGATGGAGTATGCAAGTGTGGCGGGTAGAAGTAGAACAGATTAAATTCAAACAATTGTTATCTATTCATTTTCCCCCATATTTATTTTATTTGTGTTAAGTACCTGACACACAATCAGGTACTTAAACTTTCTACTATTTACTTAGTACCCTGGATAAAGTGCTACTTCATTAATTCTAAGGTTGGTTTGTTTGTTTGCAGTGCTGGGGATTTGAACCCAGGGCCTTGTGCTTATGAGGCAAGGACTCTACCAACTGAGCTCTATCCCCAGTCCTACTTCATTAATTCTAAACTTACCACTTCCAAGTAAAAGCATGTCTCATATTTTCTGATGGGCAATATCTTTCTTGAGATAAATTAGTCTAAGTCCTTTAACATTATCTATTACATTAATAAAGTATTCTGTATTTATTTCCAGGATATTTCTTGACAACTTTCTTGATATTCTTAACTGCATACTGAGCTATAACAGAAGATTCCCAGACCACTGTTTTTCAAATTGCAAATTGTGACCTGTTAGTGGATTATGAAATCAGTTTAGGTGGTCATGTCAGTCTTTAAAAACATAAATGAAATAGACTAGAAAATATTTAGTGCATCACATCTATATGTTAGACTTCCCATACAGTCAGCAGCTGCCTGACATCTATATGTGCATCACATCTATATGTTAGATTGTTTTGTAAAAATTTTGTTTCAGCAGTGTTGGATACATGACTGTATACATATGTGTCCATGTATGTGTGTTATATGAGTACACAGTTGGGATATAGTCTGTTTCTTACTGTAGATTGTAATAAAAAAAGTTTTGATTTTTGAGAAACACTGGTTCCATCACTTCAGGGTTGATATGTGCTGAGATCCCATCACACTGAAAATCTCTCTCTTTTTTTTTTTTTTTTTTTTGATCTTGATAATCCCAGAATTTAGCACCAGTGCCTTGCATGGGGTAGACATTGAGCAAAGGCTTATAGAATAAACGAGTGTATGGTTGGATGAATCTTAGTACAGCATGGGTTAATTCATTATCCTACATTTACTGATGTTCAGGATATCTGTGATACAGTGAGAAAATAAGGACAAGAAATAAACTCAGTCCCTCCAGGAGCTTTAAAAAAGGAAACCTGATTTAGACAGAAACAATTATTATGCATTTCAGCCACTCTACTGGGTAGAGAAATCCTGAAATGATAAATGGAAATGCTATGTATAGTATATTTATAAAGTTTTAAAATATTATCATACAGTCACAATCTTGTTCGTTCCATTTAAAGGAAATATATCACTTGTTTTTTAAAAAATTCTTTGTTTTGTTAAGAAATCATTTATCCTGATTTCTTGAGCTTCTGTATAAAATGGGGGCAAATATATGATGTTAGCTAGGAAAAACAAAGATAGTTATTATATTTTTTTTTCTCCCTCATGATGAGCAAAACTGCAGAGCTGTATTTCTCAGATACTTAGGTCATGAGACTTTATCCAGTGACACCTTCCCAGTGGGAACTGTTCTGTCTGGAATGAGCTAAGTTTAGTCAGGTTCTCAGATGGAACTTGAGTACAGAGAAACTCACAGCTAATAGAAATAGAAAACAGCAGATGAATCCCACACTCTGGCAAAGAGCAACTGAAATCACTGGTACAACATCCTGAGAAATGGAACCTGCCACCTCTTTACACCTTGGGAAAAATGTCAAACATCCTCTGTTCCAACCTCGGAGCAACTTGTGCAATTTTATCAATAGGAAAAATCTGCAATCACATTTTTTCCCAGTTCATGTCCCCATCCCCCCACTTTCCTAGTTCATTTTCTTTTCCTATTTTTCTGCTAACTGTTTGAGCAAAATCATTGTATGATAGTTAAACCATTGTATGAATGTTAAACCATTTTTTTTCTCCAAAACTCTAAAAGATGGCAGAGGCTCTCAAAGCATGAAATTATCCATAGACTTACAAATAACTGCTCATGCACTCCAGCAGAAAGGTATTATTTTGGGACAGAAGGATAATAAATACTTTTTAAAAAAATACACTTATGTAATCATAGTATCTCCAGGTAGAAAGGACTTTGAGATTACCATGAAGTATTAGCCCAATAACTGGTACTGGCCACAGAGGAAATTTATCTGATTTGCAATAAAATGAGAACTCTAAGAAAAACACAGTTTTAAAATAAACTAAATGATTATGGTTGTTCTTTGTTCTGAGGGATTCTAGCTATCCTACTTTGAGTGTGTGTATGTGTTGCCCAGTGTGCTAGGCAAGTGCTCTACTATTGAGCTACATTGCTAGCCAGTCTCACTTTGTTGGTATTAGAACTCTCTTCATTTTTAAAAAAATGAAATTATGATGATAGTTCATGATTTTTTTTAACTTGGGAAAAAGGTTGGCAATCCTCAAATGATGACTACTGATCTATTCTAAGCATCCAGCATTCGAATATCCTTCCCAGTTCTTAGGTTTAGTTCATTTAGCCTTTGCCAAAAACAGGGCATGTGCCATCCCTGGAGAGCATGTATCTGGAAGGACCATTCTCAGAATGCTCTTTGATGTCTCTTAGGACACCTGAATATTCTTTCTTCATTGAGGTTGTATCTCTCTACAAGTCCACTCTAATGGTCCTTTTGTGAATTTGGTACCTGGGAGGAGGTGATTAGGAAATATTCAGAACTGTTTCATTTAGTGGGGGAGATTTTCTCAGATGTATTCTAGATTATTTTTAATGAGTCTCTTTACAGTATATTCATTATAAAGAATATTGTTAAAATGAAAAGATATTTTTGAACCAAATTACTTCCTGCCCCTACTAATGACTTTTCCAGTTTTGAATAATTCATAATTGAAATCTGGCAGGAGAACACTGAAGTGTATTTTGAATTTATTATAATAGTATTAACTTGTACTTAGGAAAATAGGTTGACAATAATTTCAAGTGGTCATCCTCTGTACTTTCATCCCTAATTGTGACAGCTTGTATCATTTATAGCCAGTGTTAAATTATTATCATAGTTATTAATTTCTCATATTATAGATTCTTACAGTTTACATAGCTGGTTCACATCATGATCTCATTTAATCCTCATTATAATTCTGTGATATAGATAGGGCAGGGTTGTTTTCTTTCTTTTAGAGATGGTAAACTGAAGCCAAAAAGTACTAAATGAACTTCTTATGTTTTGATAATTTGTAAGTAGTAGAGCCAGGGTTCCATATTTGGTCTCCTGACTCCAAATGCAGAGTTTTCCACCAAATCAGAGAAACTTCCATTCATGTTTGAGGATTAATGCTTTTTCTCTTATCTTCAACTTTGCTAATGTTTGATATTAAGTCTACTAAAGAGAAGGTACATCAAAGAAAACATGATCAATGTTGGCTCTCTGGTAAACAGACTGCTGGGTCAATTTGTTCTATCTAAATACAGTCAAACAAACAAAAAGATCAGGCTTCTACTCTTCTGTGTACAAATGAACACTCAGTAAATATTGTGGACAGACTGCTATGGTAAAGTTAGCACACAAAACTTAAATAACAAGAAAGTCACAATATTTTTTACTTGGTACAAACCCAAGAGTGTCTCAGAGAAAATTCTGTTTGTATGTGTGTGTGTATGTGTGTGTATGTGTGTGTGTGTGTGTGTATGTGTATGCATACACATTTGTGTGTGTGTATATATATATACATATACATATATACATACATGGTACATAAAATTTCTCCCAACTCAGTTTATGATTTTCAGTGACCAACCCCAAAAAAGCTTTTCTCTCGTATTTTTTTTTTTCACAAAATCAGTTCAGAATAGTAATAGCAATTAGTATTCTGTAAGCAGCAAACCATCTTCAGCTGCAATGGCAGGATCCAAACAGCCAAAGCCAGAATCCATATGACAGGAGCTCCGTTCTTTTTATTTATTTATTCCAAATGCATGTGGTCTCTGCAACTCAGTGGCTTGGGATTGTGGTTGTAAGGGCAGGATGACAATTTCTGCCAGGGATAATGGTTATTTGCTTAGCTGCAGTTTAAGGCTGCTAAACAGACTATGATGAAATATAGAATTAGCTTATACTTTTACTGTCCAGTTCTAGCAAGTCAGCTATGTTCAACAGTTTCTCAAGGACAAGAGAGAATTCGTGCTGGCTTTATATCAAGAAGCTAACTCCACATAGACAAGAGAAACAAAAGCAAGAGCAGGACCAATAGATAAAAGAGCCCTTGTTAGTGGACTAAAGCGGTTGCTACAAATAGGACAGCGGAAGGAGAGTTGGGAGGGGGAAGAGTGAAGCAAGGTCAAAGAAGGATGATATCAATAGAATATCTCCAAATAGCACAGAATGCAGCAAGAAGTAGCAGCAGATGTCAGTCCAGCCCAATGTCAACCCCCGTGGAGATATGTAGAAAGACTTGGAAAGAAACAGCTTCGCTGCAGTTGGTATTAAGAGTAAAGAGGCAGTAAATGATACCTTTCTCCACATGAATTGAAAGCCATGACTTGCCACTGGCCACAGTCTCATCTCCTTTCTCACTGGCCCCATTCAAGTTTTTCAGTTTTTCTCTTTATTTCAGATCTTTACTCCCTTCCTTTCCTTTTGATTTCCTTTCTTCTTCCAGACTCTCTGCCAATTCTAACTCTGATCCTCACTCCACTAGCTGTTTCTTTCCTATGCCACCAGGTACCTGCTTCCAGATGCTTACCCTGGCCTCAGCCACGTTCCAGGACTGACGACGTGTATCTAGGAGAATA
Source organism: Glaucomys volans (assembly GCA_020662805.1). Classification (NCBI taxonomy): domain Eukaryota; kingdom Metazoa; phylum Chordata; class Mammalia; order Rodentia; family Sciuridae; genus Glaucomys; species Glaucomys volans. The sequence continues at coordinate 84,376 of JAJEJO010005289.1, read as the reverse complement.
TATTTACTGCAGCACTCAAAAAAATCCCATCGTGATTTCAGACATTACTGGCATGGATTGACTTTCATAACTGTGGAGGAAAGCCAAAAATGTATAAAGGAAGTCTGTTTTCAGAGTTCATATCCCTTAATTTTAGTGAATGGATGTGGGTGTGTTGAAAACTTCGTTTCTTAAGAACTGCCTAAATTTCATAATTATTTCATTTTCATCCGCTCACAGATGGCTTTGCCCTGGGTGTAAAAATTGAAGAGCCAATATAAAATGATGCTACCTTTACTCTGGCAGTTAAATTTTAAATTCCAAACACTGGTTTTCAGAACCTTGGAGAGCATCAAGCTCAGCCCTCCATTTTCCTTACTGGAGCCAACTCAAGTGTAGGCTGGTTTCTCCTGTAAAAATGTGAAATAAGAAATAATGAGGTAAGTTGACAGCGAAGTTCGTAAATTCTGCAACACAAATGCCTTCCACAATGACCTATTTTTATGATTTAAGTTTATAAATTATGTTGTGTAGTGTTGTATAATGCTTAAGATGGTGGATAGTCAGTAAGACATGGATTCAAAGCCAGATTGAGGCAATTCCTAGCAGTATAACTGTGGGCAAGCCAATCTCCCTAAGCCTTAGCTCTTTTGTCTGTAAACTACAAATAGTAGCTATTTCCCCTTTCCTTCCTTCTACCTTTGTTCCTCCCTTTCTCCTTTCCATAAGATCATATGTCCATTTATTCTTTCAATTACCCATCATCCATCTATCCACCTAGCCAGGGCTCCAGTGATTTTCCTCTTCTGTCCACACAGGACCTGCAGTAGGAGAGGAGCCAAAGAGAAACAAGATGTAGTTGCTGCCTGCAGAGGAGTCTACTTCTCACAAGGGAGTGAGGTGTGGAAGTATCCATCTGAGTTAGAATATGATTTGAAAACTTAAGATGTTGAGTCCTTTATGCATTTGGGGACACAGAAACTTCACAGTTGTTCAGTTCCTTAATCTGTAAGATACTCCAATTTCGTTCAGGGCCATTATTTTCCTCCATCAGAGATGAGGAGACTAAGGTCCCCAGAGGAAGAAATGGAGGTATAGAGAGGCAAATGACTGATATAAGACCACACAGCTAATGAGATGGGAGAGTCAGGATATGAAATCAGGTCTATCTGACTGTTAGTACTTATTTCCAATATTGTTGGTACAATATTGTTAGTACATATTTCCAAATATGCTGCCCTTTAAAAAACAGTAGCTATTTCACAGGGTTCTGATATCTGTAAAAACTTTGGCATCTAGCAGGCACTCACTGCTTTCTACATGCTTTGTTTCTGACCTAATTGGCAGCAGCTGTAGTTATCAATACAAAGGGTTTGGGGTCTTCAGATTTGCTCTCTTTCTGGGGGAGTGGTTCTGGAACCCCAGGAGAGAAGATGTATCCTGGAAGTAAGGCTGCAACCCAGTATCAACCTTCTCAGTTTTGGTTTTATGTTTTAGAATAGAGGCTTCTTTCTAATTCATATGCTATCTAGAACTTTCATTTGAGTGTGGTTTGTCTGTTTGTTCATGACCATGGTATTATCAACTATCCATAGTGTTTCCTCCTTTTCCTGTGCCCTTCCCAGAGACAGCTGGATCATACATTCATTTGTTCATTCTGCATTTATTTAATTGGACACCTATTTAGTGCTGGTATTATGCTAAATGCTTGAGATAGCATGATGAAAAAAAAAACATGGTCATTCTCTTCTAAGGTGAAATTTCTCATGATAGAAAACTACAATGGCTAAACTACTCATTCCTTGCTGCTGGGGCCCAGGCACATGATCGAGGCTCACTCAATTAGACTCACCTGCCCCTGACTTCTAATGAGGACCTACTGATCTAAAAGAGCAGGTGGAATTCAAGTCTTACTGGTGGCAGCAATAGTAGCTGCTAAACCCCAATTTCCAAGAGAAGTGGTGCTGGCAATTAACATCCACTGCCAAATGCTGGCACTGCTGGGCTGCAAGACTCATGAATGATTTGACTTTTCACAGGCTGGTTTAGTGGCAGGATTTTGTCTGGAGTTCTGCTTGTATAACCTTCCTTTGCACCTGCCCATTTTTCTCATGGCTATTTCTGTAGCCCTCCTAGAACTTCCAAAAGAAACCTATTATTTTTCTAATAATATTTTCCTTTGACTAAAACCAGCTAGTCAGTTTCTATTTTGAGTTCAGAAATTTTGACTGTTTCACCAGATACTCAAATCCCAGATCTGTACTTGAAAGCTAGGGGAACTTGGGCAAGTAATTTATTCCCTATGAACTGGTTTCTTATCTGTTATCAGGCAGGTGAAAGGGTGTACATAAAGTACATCTTACATCATATTTGGAATATAGTAAGTACACAATATATGTTAACTACTATTAACATGTTTTAAAAATTATGAGAACATTATAATTGAGAAAGGTGGCAAAACTTGTGAGTGGATCTCTTGGCTATACCAATAAATGCTAGTCTTTTGGAGCGTATCTTTGTTAGAACTATAATATGGAGAGAGAATTAATACAATAATATTTCACCTGAAACTAATGCTTTCAATTTTTGAAAAAGAATTCCAGACTGTAGTGGAAATGATTGCTTTAGTTTAACATGACTTTTTTTTTCCAGTGTAATTTAATCCTACAACTGTATTGCAGTAGTTAATTGTACATAGCTAAAATATATCTGGTAAAATATTTGGAAATTCTGTAAGAGCTATGACTTTGGGCAAACTAACTGGAATGTTAATTAGTCTGGAAGCATCCTGAGGGATGTCTTTCTTATTGAGTGTCCAATGGTCTTCATTCAAATTAATCTCTTTTTTTTAACTAGCCTCCAAACAGAAAGAACTTGACTAATAAAAGTCTTAAAATGGATAAACAAAACTGGAATATGAATATTTGAACATCTGTAGGAACAGGATGCTTGGATCAAAATTTCTAGCTTTATTGCATGTATAAGGGTGTTTCTACTAGCAAAGATAATTTATTCTGTAGGATGGGGAGATGGAATGTGGAACAGAAAAAAAAGAGAGACCTCAGGATAGAGTCAAATGAACTACTGAAGTGTTGCTAAGAAATAAGTTCATGGGGAAAGTAGTTTCTAATTAATCAAGAAACTGGACTCAAAGGCTTTGGTTAATGAGGAACTCCCTTCTAAAGTGAACAACTAGTTGTTGGTTTTTCTCTTTTTTTTCCCCCTACAAAATCCTATTATCAAGGAAGCTGCAGGTCAAACTTGTGTGGGAATAATTGTGGTGGGGCCTATATTTTTTTCTTTTTGAGACAAGTTCTCACTATATTGCTTAGACTGGCCTAAACTCCTAGGCCATAGCAGTTCTTCAACCTCAGCCTCCCCAGTAGCTGGGAACACAGGAATACACCACCATGAGGGGCATGTTGGCTTTCATTTTTTACCTTTGAGCACCAACAAATTATCTGGTACTTCACTGAATAGAATGCCTTAGTTGATTCACATTTTGGTAGAGTTGGGGTTAGACTATAACTTAATCTCTTATTTAGATTTATTTGACATTGAAATAATTTTTATTAAAATTATAATGAAAAATCACCGATAATGAAGGAACTGTGTCTACTAGTCTACTAACTCTAGCAATTGGTTCTCATGATTTTGAAATTCTAAAAATAAAAAATAAAAGGTTTCAAAGGGTGAAACTACTGTTTGAAATATCACTTTTCCTGTTTCATTAGCATTTTGTCATTTAATGCTCCCACAACTGCGTAAGAATGCAGTTACACTTTTATTTTCTATTTCTAAGAAATGTTTAGACTACTGATTTCCCTTTTGTGTTATTGGTTCTTGATCTTTTTATTCTTTTTACTTTGAGATTTCTTTGATTCAGGTGTTATCTCTTTTACTCAAAAGCTCATTTCTTCCTTATTCCTGTTATTTGACTTTTTTTCCTTGGAGTGTGCTTTGAGCATACCCTCTTCTTTAGATAAATTAGTTTTCTCAAATACAAAAACTTCTTTGGGGTGGTATTTGTCAAAATAGTGTGCAGGAGGCTGTTATTTATTAATGGGAACTGTGTGTTGAATTGTGTATAAAGATTTGAAAATTACCCCTAAAGAATAGTTGGAGTCAGAGAAGAATAAAGATATGAATCCATGTCAGCATGATCATCGGGGAAAGGATTCATTCAAATGCAATGCTAGCAAAAAAAGAAAGAGAAGGAGAAGGAGAAGAAGAAGAAGAGGAGGAGGAGGAGGAAGAGGAGGAGGAGGAGGAAGAGGAGGAGGAGGAGGAGGAGGAAGAAAAGAAAGAAAAAGAAAAAATTTCATGGCATGAAAAAAAATTGGTAAATTCTCCTTGTTTGCAACAGTCTATTTTGTGAAGGGTATGGATTAAAACGAAACCAAACAAAAAACAAAAACTTAACTATGCCTGACACTAAATACCATAAGACAAAATAGGAGCTCTGAAAGATACCTTGAAACTCTCAGTGCTTTTTTTTTTTTTCTTTTGGCAGGGGACAGGGGGTTGTTTCAGGTGGCAAATAAAATGATAACATAAAGGGTTCTGTAATCTGTATTGTACTGTCGCCGGGCTTTCATAACCTGTAAGGCAGATATTGTTAACTTTGTGTGTAGCCCAGAGACATTGAATAAGTTATCAACTCACAATATTCAGAAAGAAAGGAATAGGAACTTGAACCAAACAGGGCTACCTCCCTCCAAAGTTCATACCCTTTCTGGCCTGCATTTATTGGAATAAATGGACTCTGCATTTTTCATTTCCCCCAAACTCATCTCTATTTGTGCATGTAGTATTCTCTTTTGTGATTTATTTAAATTGAGTTAACACTTTATGCTTGAGTCCTCAGGAGAACATATTGGATCATTGTCAGGTAGTAGTGTTATGAGGAAGTGAGGACCTGGTTGTGGGGAAACCCAGAACTCCCCACATGGAGGAATGAATATGATGGATGAATTTGTGTTATTAATCAATCTTTAGAAGAACTACATATGAAGTAGCTGATTAAGCATTTATTCATGCACTGCATTGTTATTCATCTATTACATGATCATTGAATGAGACAGACAAGGTCCTTGTTCTCACTCAACTCATATTCTGGTGGGGGAGACAGAAGAGGAACAAACAAAACGTATAGGTGAATGAGTTCAGTTGGAAAATATGCTATTGATGACACTGGAGCTAAGACTGCAAGGATAAAAAAGTGGAAGCCACATGCGGATCCGGAGAGGCAAATGCAAGCCACAGTGAGTGCAAGGACCCTGAGAGGGGAGCAAGCCTAAAGTGCTCCAGTATGGAAAGAAGTTCTAAAGGCTGAGTGTAGGGATGAGGGTAGAGCAGGCTGCCTGGAGGTGGAATAGGGGTGGAAAGTGGGGAGGTGGACCAAGAGGTCAGCAGGTATAACTTACAGAACTATGTAATGGGGGTTCAGAGAAAGGGACAAAGGAATAAGACCCACACCTAGGTTTGGGTGTAAATACTTAGTGGTCGACAGAGCCATCTACTGAGAAGTGGGTGATGACGGCAGAAACAGGTTTGGGGAAAAAGATCAAAAGCTCTATTTTGAATAGTGTAACTATGAGATATTTAATAGATAGTCAACTAGGATGAAAGGAGGCAGTTAGCTCTTTGATTCTGGAGCTTGGGGAAGGAGGTCAATAGGAAAAATAGTAAAGGGAGAGAGAAGTCCATTATGTAGTAATATGTATGGGTCTAATAACTACTGTAATTTTTAAGTTGAAACATAAATGCTATTTGAAGATATCTGCAAAACTAATGAAATATAAAACATTGATGATTTCTGTGGTTGATCAAGATAAAACTCTTGCTTCTATGGTTGATTCCATTAATGAAAAATTAGGTGTAATATTTTTCCTAAGTTTATAAAATTCCTGAATTCTCTCCATGAATGTTTTGTGGGTCTATGGATCCCATATTAAAATTCTAGGTTTTAATAAGAGCCAGAAAAGATACTTGTCCCACTATGCCCAGGCAATGGAAAAGGTAAGTCTGACAAATGCAGGTTTATAGATTTGGTGGCTTCTTGTTTCTTTGGGAAGGGAAGGTCACCAGCTGAGCTTATGGATATATGAAGAGGGTAAGGAGATGTGAGGAATTAAATACTCAGGTCAGATTGAAAGAAGCTAACTTTCAGGGAAGTGTAATAAGTTCACTGGAACTGTACAAAACAGACACTAGACATACGGCTCACAAGGTAGTCATTTGTGGTTTGATTCCAGGCTCTGTCATTCATTCACTGCATGACCCTGAGAATCTTATGTAATGTCGATATCCCTCTATCTTATCTTGAGAATCAGAATAATAATTGTGTCTACCACATAGAGTTGTAGTCAGAATTAAAAGTTAATATTAATAAAGAGTTTGAATTGTGCCTCAGATAAAAGAGTGCTCACAAAATGCAAATCTTTAATTTTAATTTTTAATTTTGAGGGTAGGGGGTGGTTCTGGGGATCAAATCTTAGGGCATCCTGCATGCTAAGCAACTCTACCACTGAACTACACCCCCAGCCCACAAATCTATGTTTTTAAACTAGGCTTGTAGCAATGGTTATGTAAATAAGCATGTGGATTCAAAAGATTCTTAATAGGTAGAACTGATAAGTCTTGGAGATTAATTTGATAAGTGATGAATCAAGATTGCTTTGTTTAAGTAATCTGGTAGACAGTAGTGCCATTTTTTTTTTAATCAAGGAGAATAATGGAATTGCAGGTTTGTGGTAGTAGATGGAGAGGATGAAGAAAAAAAATCTTTGCCCAGTGAGCCCTATACGGACAGACAGAACATGGGCTGCAAGTACGATGAGGATCCAAACTGATGAGCTCACAATCCTGGGATTGCTCCACCTCTGTGTTCCCAGTTATGGCTTTGGAGTTTGTTTTAGTAGATTTATTGGAGGTATGCCCTTCTCCCCTGCCTCCTCTTCTCTATCTTCTTCTTCTTCATTTCCCTCTTCCTTCCTTCCTTCCTTCCTTCCTTCCTTCCTTCCTTCCTTCCTTCCTTCCTTCCTTCCTTCCCTTTCCTTTGAAATCAAAGATGGATTCAAATAGGAAAGAAAGAGGGGAATCTTTCCTATTTGAATCCATCTTTGATCAGGTTAGACATGAGGAAACCAAACATTGATTTCTAAGGATTAACAACTTGAGGATGCTAATTATTGTTTACCAGTAATCCCTTATTAAATTGTTCCCTGCTTTTCATAATTTCTTCTGTTTCTCTCTCATTGCTCCTTATGCATTAATTACTCTTTCTAAACTGAATTAAAGGCAATTTTCAATAAAATTACAGGATACTCCACAAGTGTAGGAAACCTGTTTATTCACTTCTATTTCTCCTTGCACAATATTTTTATACACATAGTAGGCTCCCAATAAATTGAATCCCTTCAAAAGATGAAAAAGTGAAAATCAGATAGAATGGGAAGAAACTACATACTAAGATAGTAGACCAAGAATCCAGAATTATTCTCACACTTTAAAAGATGTTTGAATTCTTTGTAAAGTGAAATTGTTACCTGGAAACTCAATGTGTATTATAATGAAGGGAACTTGAGCATATAAAATAGAATATTAATATGAATAAGTGCTTTTCCAGCTCTCACTTATTAAGAAATTATGAGGGCTGGGGATGTGGCTCAGTTGGTAGAGTGCTTGCCTTGCATGCACAAGGCCTTGAGTTCAATCCCCAGCACCACAAAAAAGCAAACAAACAAACAAACAAAATCTACATTAAGGGCTGGGGATATAGCTCAGTTGGTAGAGTGCTTGCCTCACAAGCACAAGGCCCTGGGTTCAATCCCTAGCACTGCAAAAAAAAGAAAAAAAAGAAATTATGATATTCAAATTCTTTAAATGAGTTTTTAATATTAGTTTTGCTATAGCTTTGTTTTAGAATGTCCCCCAAACGCCTGTGCTTTAAAGGCTTACACCACAGGACAGTGCTATTGGGAGGCAGTAGAAACTTTAAGAGGTAGGGCTTAGTGAGGGTCTTCTAGTAAATGAGGGCTTACCCTTGAAGGGGATATAGACCCTTGCCCGTTTCTCATCTTCTTGTTACTTCCTGGCCACCAGGAGGTTAGCAGCTTACAGTGCTGCATGTTTTCTATCATGATGTTCTATCCTGCCACAGATCCCAAAACAACAGGTAAACTGACCCTGGACTGGAATCTCTGAAACTATGAGCCAAAATAAACCTTTTCTCTTATTAAATTGACTTATCTCAGGTATTTGTTTGCCTAACAGAAAAATGAACTAACACAAGTGTCATCATTAAATGGAACTGCTTTCCGAATCATCTACATTTTTTCTTTTTTCTTTTTCTTTTTCTTTTCTTTTCCTTTTTTTTTTTTTTGTTTTTTTTTTTTGGTGCTGGGGATTAAACCCAGAGGGTCTCTACCCTCTGGGCTAATCCCCCAGCCCCATTTAAAACATTTTTTTTTTTTTTTCCAGAACCAGGGATTGAACTCAGGGACACTCTGCCACTGAGCCACATCCCCAGCCCTATTTTGTATTTTATTTAGAGACAGGGTCTCACTGAGTTGCTTAGGGTCTCGCTAAATTGCTGAGGCTGGCTTTGAACTCACGATCCTCCTGATTCAACCTCCCAAGTCGCTTGGATTACAGGCATGTGCCACCATGCCCGGCCATCTACAACATTTTTAAAAAGATAATTTTGTCTTCCCATCTAATTTATTTGAGATATAGCAGTTTTTGACTCTCTGTACAATGCAGGCATTGGAATTTTATCTCAACACACAAATATCATTTACGCAAGACCAGACAGTTTTAAAAAATCAGTTCTGTAGCTATATGTTATGGTTGAATTGCGATCCCCCCCCCAAAAAAAAATACACCAAAGTCCTGCAGGTCATTTGTTACAAATACCCAAGGAAGCTAATATAGAAAAGAAGCACCAAGCCTACAAATGGAAGAAATGGTGCCCAGAGAAGTGCAAGAGGCATTCCCTAACATGTCCTTCCCAAAAAAAGACTTTGGAAGAAAGAAACATAAATATTTTCAGGGGGATGAGGGAAGATATCCATTAAATAAGAACAGGCTCCTAAGAAATAAGAACAACTACCCTACAACTCAATATAACTGATAGTTCATAATTATAGTCAGAATTTGACCTTGTTTAGAGATAGGGTCACTGCAGATGTAATTAAGATGAATCATGCTGGAGCAGAATGGGCTCTTAACCCAATATGACTGGAGTACTTATAAGAAAAGCCAAGAGACTCATGGGGAAAAGATGGGCATGTGGTGACAGAGGTAGAGATAAGAATAATGTATCTTTGAGCCATGGATTGCCAAAAAACAGCAGAAGGTAGAAGGGGCAAAGAGGATCCTCCCTTAAAGGTTTAAAGGGGGCATGGCCCTTCAAACACCTAGTTGGATTTCTAGTTTCCAGAATCATGAGAACAATAAATTTCTGTTGTTTTAAGTTAGTACCTGTTGCAGGACTTTATAACAACAGTCCTGGCGGAAAAAAATGCAGTATACATTTGTGGTCTTTACAACGTGATCATTTATTTTATTACTTAAAAAATGACCTTTAAAAGACTTGTTTCAGTGGCATACAGAAACTTCTAATTGTGAAGTCCACCTCCAGAAAGACAACTTAAAACTCTGTTAAATTTCTTTGCCTTCTTTTAAAGCATTCAAAACCAGGACGAGGGTGGTACGAGAAAGAAGTATTTCTTTCCTAAACAATGCTTTGTGGTTAAGAGTAATTGGTTCCTATAATGAGAGTTAAGGGCTCAAATATAAGAGAACTTTCTCTTTTCCAATGGTTCATTTTGGAGGGGAATGAAATCACGATGTATTTGACCTCCACACTAAAAATAAAAGTAGAGTCTTCTGCTGGAAAAGGGGCTTGGTTCCTCATCCCTCACAGCAGTTCCTGCAAGCCAGTTTAAACACAACTGCTCTGCAGGGATTTTATCAAGAGAGTCAATACACAGATAAAATGTACAACATAAAAACCATAAGCAGCAAAGGACTTATAAAGAAGATATTCCTCAAATGACCATTTCATTTTAAGCTCAGATAGAAGCCAAGGGTAAAACATGAAAATATAACTCAGCAAAGACATTTCTGTGGAATGCTAATCTAATGAGGTCTGTGTGCAGAAGTAATGATCTGTGTGCAATAATATTGTCCCAAGTCTCACTACAGAAGCTGCAGGCCTCTTGGACTGTCTTTTTTGAGTATCACTTCTTTTGGATGGGCATTTACCAAACATTGGATGGCAGTACTTTCAGTTAAATTCCCTTGTGAGAATCTACAACCACATACTCTATGCTGTTCATTGGAGGGCGTACCAATGCTTGGGTACCAGACACTCACATGGAAAGATCCACATTCCATTGAAAGTCCTAAAACCCAATGAGTATTCTCATGTACTTGGAGGACTCTCCCATATTTGATTGTATGATTATAAATCAAACAAATGTAATTTTTCTTTAAATATTTTAGCTGGGTGAGGTGGCATGTACCTATAGTCCCAATTACTCTGGAGGTTGAGGTGGGAGCATCACTTAAACTCAGGCCGTTCAATGCCCACCTGGGCAACATAATGAGACCTCACCTCAGAGAAAAAGAAAGATTTCTTAGAAGACACAGAAACCACAAAGGAGAAAGTAAAATTCAAAATCTTTGGGCATTAAACACAGTTAACATTTTGTATATCCTTCCGGACCTATTTCTATACACATTCTTTTTCAAAAAGATTCACATATGTTCTATGATTCGCATATCCATGAATTTGCTTTTTCTCTGTTACCAATATATTGTACACAGTTTTACTTTGGCTTATCATGAATCAATTAAGATGTGCTTTATTGATTGATGGGTATCAAGATCTGTTTCATTCCTTTGGTATTATTTCATTAACTCTATAAAATATTTGGTACATTTTAATTATTACTTTAAGATAAAACTCCATAACCAGAATTGATGGGTTAAAATATACACATTTTAAGTTTTTTTGACAAGTATTTCTAAATTATCTCTTGAGGAATGTCTATTTATGTGTTTCCACAGCAATATATGAGATGGCACACTCTATTATTGGCATTATCCCCTGACTCCCCGTTCAGAAGGTAGAATTTGATGTCTCCTTGCTGTTTAATTTTGTGTGTGCGCTTGGGAAGAATCCAGGGCCTCTTGCATGCTAAGCATAGGCTTTACCTTGAAGCTAAGCCCCTGGCCCCAAATTTTACTTCTTCAATCATTAATGAAGATGAACTCTCACCCATATCCTGCACAGTTTTCTTACTAACATCCTTCAAAAACTAACAGATCTGCCTGGACTCTCTGGATTTTGTTTACTGTCTTGCTGTTTTCTGAATTATCAAAGTATTCCTGGGTATGTAGCATACTCCTTCAGGCATTTTCCAGGACACCAAGGAGATCTCTTGTCAACAATTAAAAACCTCTGTAGAACTCCCTCCTCCTTTTTTTTTTTTTTTTTTTTTCGTTGTTGTGTGCAGTGCACACGAGAGTGCCCCCAGAGAGAGAGAGAGAGAGAGAGAGAGAGAGAGAGAGAGCGCATGCAAGCATATGTGTTATGGTGGTGCTGCATGTTGGGACAGAGGCCTCAGGTGAGGCTGTGGGATGATAAAACAGTTGATGGAGTCCTGCTTCTGCCTCCACACGCTCATTGCTGCCCCACATGGTGGCTCAGATTCCAGCACTGACTTCTTGAAAGGTCAAGCCCAGGAAGTAAGCTGTCTGCATGTAGGTAATTGAGAATAAGAGGTCCTGGGGTGTATCTTCCAGGACCTCTTATTCCTTTTGTATCTTCCTTTTTTTTTAAACTGAAGCACTATAATTATACATAGTATTTGGGTTCATTCTGACAAACTCATATGTGCAAGGAATTTATTTCAATCCCCATTCCCTATCCCTGCTTTCCTCCCCTCTTCCCTCTCCCTATTCTCCCTCTTCTATTATACTAAATTTCCTTTCTTCTACATATACATAAAGGTGAAATTCCTTTCTGCACCTTTATATATGAATATAATGTGATTTTGCTAAATTCATTACATACTTCTTCCCCTTTCCCTTCCTTCCTCTCTCACTCTCATTCTTCTTCTGCTCCACTGATCTTTCCTGTATCTTTATGACATCCAATCCTATCCCCAACTACCTTCCTTCCCTTATTTTGCTCTAGTTTCCACATATGAGAGAAAACATTCAATCCTTGGTTTTCTGAGTCTGGCTTATTTCACTTAGCATGGTTTTCTCTATTTCCATCCATATACAAGCAAATGCCATCATTTCATTCTTCTTACGGTTGAGTAAAAACCCCATTGTATATATATGCCACATTTTCTTAATCTATTCATCTATTGATGGGCATCTGGGTTGTATTCATAATTTGGCCATCATGGATTGTGCAGCTATAAACACTGAGGTGGCTGTATCACTATAGTATGCTGATATTAGATCTTTTGGAAAAATACTGAGAAGTGAGATAGCTGGGTCATATGGTGGTTCCATTCCTAATTTTTTGAGAACTCTCCACACTGCTTTCCAGAGTGGTCATACTAATTTGCAGTCCCACCAACAATGTAAGAGTGTACCTTTCCCCCCACATCCTTGTCAGCATTTATTATTATTCGTGTACTTGATAATTGCCATTCTGACTGAAGTGAAATGAAATCTTAGTTTTGATTTGCATTTCCCTAATTGCTCCAGATGCTGAACAGTTTTTCATATATTTTTTGGCCATTGGGAACACCCTCCTTTCATCCAACTAAAGAATGTCCAAAGCCAATGGTTCATGTTTTCTGTAACTTGGTTATTTTGTTTTGTTTGAGATAGGGTCTTCTATGTTGCCTAGGCTAGCTTCAAACTCTTGGATTCAAGCAATTCTTTTGCCTCAGCCTTCAGAGTAGCTAGGACCATAGGGGCAGGCCACCATTGGTTACCCTGTAGCTTTTAAACCTCCTCATTGAGGGACAGAGCTGGTAAAAGTGGAGGCTCTGTTGAACCAGTAACCCTTATAGAAGCAAGAGAACATCCACCCCAGCCAGGCTTTGTGGATGAAAATGTTTTTCTTTTTTCTTTTCTATGCATTTTGGAGAAAATGCTTTGATGAACTGTGAACTATCTCTGTCTCTTCTCCATTTGACTGGCTTGTGACCTTGCATTCTTTCTAAAAGAGGCAGTTGAGATGGAAACAGATGAGTTTGGGTCAGGGCAACTCCCAGAGCAGATTACAGAGGGGTTCTGTGCTAGTGTCAGCAGGAGCAACTTCTGTAAATTAGCAGTGAAGAATATGAGCTCTGGAGGCCTGATTCCACCTCCACAGCCCACTCGACCAATTTGTGCCTCAGTTTCCTCACCTGTAATAACAACTTACTTTACAGAATGGTCATGAGTGACTTTTCAGTCACTCCCTGAAACGTTCTTAGAGCTTGGTACACTGAAAGTGCTAAAGGAGGGCTGGGAATGTGACTTGATGATAGCAATCATGGGGTCACACTTCAACCCCCCCGCACCTCATTTAAAGAATGAAAGAAAGAAGAAAAGTGCTAAATGAGACAAGGGAGTGGGGGAAAAGGGAGGATGATTAGGTGAGGGGAATCCGGGTAGAATAGAAAAGTGAGCAAGAACTGTTGGAGGGACAGGACCAAACTGATCTATCTTGTTTTTCTCCCTGCAGCCAGCACTTTTTTCTTTTTGATTTTCCCACACAGCCCTCCCACCCCATTCTGCACTGAGTGCCTCGAGGCGGCGCCCGCACGTGGAGGTGAAGCAAGGGGCCCAGCGAGGACCCGGCGGAGGAGCCACGGTCTGGAGCTCAGCGAGCGCATTGTGCAGAGAAGCTGAATGGAGCCGGGATGTGTGCGCGCTGGCTTGCACGGATTAGCCGTGCTTTCCCATGAACTACAAAAGAATGCCCGAATCTGGGACGTTTGTCATCAAGGGGCAGGCTGCTCAGGATGCAAGGTAACCAGAGCTTTTCCCGGACTGCTTCAGTCTTTTGGGACGTGGGTCACTCTAATCCTTCCTGTTTATATTGTGAATGCGTAGGCAGCAAGGCTTAAGCTCTGCAATGGTAAATAAGAATCGCAATGCAGGCATTCCTAAACAGCTACGTCCTCTGGTTGATTTTTCTTTTTCTTTCTTTCCTTTTATTATTTATTTATTTATTTATTTATTTATTTATTCAGAAGGGGCACTGTTGCCTCCCATTTATTCATACCTTCACAGCAGCGAGACTGAGGGATTGCTGCAGAAACGCACAACCAACGCTGCCTTTCTGCCCACCAAAACTCGATTTAGCTCTTGGATAGTGTTATTGTTTACACATTTATTTCCCTGTTTTATTTCTTCATTCTTCATGCAACCACTTTGCTCTCCTATTATTTGAGGATCAGTTATGCACAAGATTGTGCATAATTGTCCAGACAGATCTATTGAAACCATTAATTCTCAGGAAAACAAGTTTCTTATGGTGTCTGTGGAATCTGGGAGATAAATTTATTGGTAGCGCCCTGTTAAAATGTAATCGAAATTCTCCCCTAAACTACACATTTCTCTTTCATTCGAATTTGATATTTTTCAGAACCTGGAATTTCAAGTCTATGATTTTGTGTTTGTGCAATTAAATGTTTGTGGGTGGTGAAGTCTAATATCACAATCCCACTCTTAATCAAAGGAAAAAAAAAAAATCCTAGAGTTAAGCTTGAAATCTGAGCTCATACAAGGGCCATTCCTGTGGGGCAGGGAAGAAGTGACCTGTTCCTGGCGGTGAGTGCCCACCTGGAAGGAGGAGCACAGAGGATTCTCCAAGACCTACCAGGACCAACGAGTCAGCCCCTATCTTAATCTTTTTATCTTAAAAAAATTGTGAACATATTTTTTCCTGATTTGTTATTTGTTGATTCATTCCACAACTATATACAAATGATTAAAAGAGTTTGAGTGTTGCACTAGGAATAGGAAGAGTTGGAGAGGAGGGAAGGGAGAGGGAGAAGTCAGGAAACACATGGTTACTGTGTGCTAAGTGCTTAGTGCAGGTTAGGAGAACAGAGTGGAGCTGAAAGGATAAGGCAGGACTTTCAAGAAAAAGTGGCATTTGGAAAGGGTGTTAGCAAGTGCTCCCAATTAGTCCATGCTTTGGGGTGACTTAGGGAGGGCCCTGACAAAAACTCATATTCCTTCCCCACTCCCACCTACTAAGTTAGAATCTCTGAGGTGGGGTTGAGAACTTTATTTTATTTTTATTACTATTTCCTCCCACCATTGCTGGGGATAGAACCTAGAGCTTCACACATGCTACCACTGAGGTACACTCCCCAGCACAGATCCTGTATTTGAAAGCCACTTAGGGGATTCCATGAAACTCATCTGAGTCTCCATTTGAAGCATTTGAATAAAGGTGGTGGTTGGAGGGAAATGATTTGGGGCTAATGGAACAGACATCAGAAAATAAAGCAGAGGTGACTCAGACCTTATTTAGCCAATGATGAGCAGCATTTCTCCCACAAGCATGTAGTTGGTATTTCTGCAACACCTATGTAGAAAATCTTTACTTCGTTAGCTTGACATTGTTATTACTGTACCAGAAATCACTGAAAAAAAAAAAAAAAAAACCCAGTATCATAGTACTTGACTTAGGGACCCTCTCCAATAATACATACTGAATTGAGCACACATACAAACATACACACACACCTTGCTGGAATGTATCTAGTTAATATAATGAGAGTTATCTGTTTTTCTAGAAATTGTGAAATATCTCATACAAAGTCTTGGACAAAAGATTAATTCTTACTTTAAGAATCTAGACTAATATGTGAATATTTATTTTATAAGCAAATGATTATTTTGCAGATATATTATAAAAATATGTAGTCATGAGACTTTTCATATTATTAGCAGTAACAGCAAAAGCCTTCTTTTAGTTTGTGGGAAAAAGTTACTGTGCAGGTCTGAATTGTGAGCTGTGCCCCTTTCTATTTTAAGCCCAGACAATGGTATTGAGTGATGGAAGTCTTAGAATGGAGATATTTATTAATTTTCTCAGCTAAGTAGATATTCAAACTTGATTTTTTTGTTGTGCTGTTTCATAATTAAGGCTTTAAGTCCTTTGACAAATAGTACTGCACCACATGTTACCTTTGGTTATTTTTCTCTTCTTTATCTTTGATTCATTGCTAAATGTTTTAAAGCAGTCACTTTTTTTTTTTTTTTGTCCGCATTGACTTTTGACTCCATACCTGAATGTGAAGATTTCCTTACATCTGTGCTGGGGGTGTAGCTCAGTGGAAGAGCATGTGCTTAGTGTGCAGGAGGCCCTGGGTTTGATCCCCAGCACTTAAAGAAAAAAAAAAAAAAAGAAAGATTTCCTTAAATCTAACCTTCCAGTTGAATTTTTTCTAACTAAATTAAAGGAACTTTAACTCCCTGCTCAGCTCTTGGGTTAGATACCCTTCCTCAGTAGAGACTTTTCTGATCCCTGAACCTGCTAAGCTTTCTCGGATTCTAACCCCCATTAATACTTGCAATTCATCTCTTGAATTACTCAGCAAAATAATGTTTATTTGTTTAATGCCTGTGTTTTTTACTCCTTTAAACTCCCAAGGACAGGAGTTTATCAAGTTCAACAATTCCCAGGAGCTAGCACATAGTAATTGTTCAATAATATTTTTCAAATTAGTGAACAAAATGGATTTTCATAAATCAAAAATGCCATTTTTCCACAGACCAATAACTTTTAACATTAAAACTTCTGAATTTATTAGGACTGGGGGTGTAGCTCAGAAGTAGAGCATGAGTAAGGCCCTGGGTTCAATTCCCAACACATGTGTACATGTTATATATATGTACAATTTCTTCACATGGTTGCCCAGAAAGTGATCCAATTATCTTCTTGTTTTTAGATCATCTTCCATGAGGTCAGGAGACATGCTTTTTATTTATTTATTTATCTGTGAGACATGATTTTATACCAAGAGGGTTGAGTGGGAGAGCTTCGCAGTCATTTGTTCTCAGTCATTAGTAAGCAGAGATATATCTGTGCTTTAAAACTCCTTTATGTCAGAAACTGTTGTTCTTGCATAGCTCTATGCATGGTTATTTCAACTTGAGCACTTGTCTATTGAGTGTATATTAAGTGCTCGGCTCTGTGCCAGGCAAAAATGTGCCATTATATTTAATCTCTGCTCTCAAGAAACTTATGATCTATTCAAGGAACTAATACATAGACATATGCAACAAACAGTAGAGGGTCAAGTAGTAAGATCAATGGTACACACAATACATTTAGGAAGACATCAGAGAAAAGGTAAAAATTCTGATGTGGAAAGTAGACAGAAAAGACATTTTTAAGAATGTGGGACTTAGACTTTGAGGAATAGATAAGACCAGGTTATGCTGTGAGTCAGGACCAGCCTAAGAAGCGCAGAACAAGAAATGACAGCGTGTGGCTAGACATTGTTGAAGTCACCATTTGCCCATTTGGAGAATCCTTTGGAAAGCAAAGCAAAGTGATTGGAAATTGTTGCTTTCAAGTACTTTGCTTTGAAAAGGCTCAAAGGAAGAAGGCAAACAAGGCCTGTTCAAAATACCTGGCCTCAGAAGTATGGTTACTGAGCAGATAATGTAATTATCAAAAAACATGTACCACACAAATAACAGAACACAATAGAACACAAATAATACTACCAATAGAAAGTTGAGGATAGGGATAGGAGGAAACTAATTACCCCACCTATCAATCTTCACTAAAATTAAATGTGTATTTAAAAAAATAAAAACTAACTTCTTAAACATTTTTCTCTTGAAAAAATCTTAGATAACTTAGGAAGCAATCTATCTGTGATCAAGGAATATTGGTTTAAAATTCAGCAATACTTTCACTTTCTCTTCAAATTATGTTTCCTGATTAAAATCAAGTAAAATTAAATTTAAGACTTTCAATAATTCAGAGCAGATGTATAATGTCATTGTTATTAACTTATTTCTATCTAGTGCTCCATCTCTGTATCCTTTCACATGCACTGTGTTGTCTTCAATGGTGCTGATCAAGTGTTACCATCACTTAGTTCTGGGCAGGGGGATTTATAGTGATTTGTTGCCTTTTTTCTTCTTCTTTTACATTTGAAAAACATGATACATGATTTTGATAAAAACACTTAATTACTTAAATGCATATCTGACCAAAATGAGACAAGAAACTTTTCCAATGGTCAGTTTGCTGGTAGATACTTCAAGCCCACTTCTTCTTGCATTATTGTTATTTGTAACTCCACACTACATATTTTATTTACCATAAAATTTATGGAGCTCTGATAATGTTTAAGTCTGGAGATAATATTTAGGGTGGGGTAGTGACACAATTGTCTACTATTCTCTGGTATTGTTATGCTTATAGAAAATGTCCTCCTGGGATGAATCTTGATTGGTCCAAGGCATTTCTGCTGATCTCATTCCCTTTGCCAGTGATTGGTTAAGCATAGACAAATGATACAATTCTGGCCAATTAGATGTGAATGGAAGATTGCCAAGTAGAGACCTACTCTGAAAGGATTTTTTTTTTTTTTTTTTTTG
>JAJEJO010005289.1:21204-65394 GCA_020662805.1 Glaucomys volans | reverse complement strand
CTACTGCATCCATCTTGTGACTGTGAGACTACAAATATTAAAACAAAAGTCACTCTATTGAGAATGAGAGAGCAGAAAGAAGAAAGATTTGGATCCTTGATTACATCAGTGAGTGGGTCCACTCACTGATAAACTGTGAGTTATCAGTGTTCTGTCTATAGTTCTGTTATGTGAGTTAATAAATGCTGTGAAGTTTAAGGTACATTTAGCTGAACTTTCTGTTCTTCTAAGTGAAAGCATCCTAATCGATATATGTAATCCCAGGAAGCACTGTGACTTGGACTTTGGGCTGGCTATAGGAAAAGAAAGAGGCTCACAATTGTTTTCCATAATAAGAGTCTAGGTGGGAATTAGAAAAAAGTCCTGTTTGTTAAAATTCTATGGGTTCCATTTTAGGCCACATCTACATGCACAGAAGGTTGCCATTTATGGAAAACCTATTCTGTGCTACTTGCTTTATCTCACCAATCCCCATAACAACTGTAGGCCTACTTGATAGATGAAAAATACGAAGCACGAATATTTCAAGGGCAAGGCCCTGCTAGTAAGTGACAGAACCAGGATTTGAAACCAGGTCAAAGTTCTTTTTACTAGCTGGCATTTGTTCTCAATTGTCAAAATGTTGATACCCAATATGTAGCAGTTTAGTACTAATGATGAAGCAGCGAAAGTTTTAAAAATTGCCTAAAGGCAGATTCAAGGCAATGCTTACATAAAGCCACTCTAATAAACTCACTCCAGTGTGCTCACTTTCTGTTTTGTGAAGGAAAATGGTAGAGCTCTTGCCTACTCCCAAGAAATTTTGTCCACCCACAGCCTACCTTATCTGTGTTCTGGCCATCAGTGTGGGAACAGAGAGTAATAATTACAAGAGGTACTATAGTTTTGATGTTAAATGTCCCTCAATAGCCCAGTGTGTTGCTACTGGGAAGTGGTAGAAGCTTTAAGAGGTGGAGACCAGTGGGAGGTCTTTAGGTAAGTGGGGGAGCGTGGAGAGTATGTTTTTCAAGGGAATATTGGGACCCTCTTTATATTTTCATATTTTCCAGCCATAGGTGAGTGGTTTTGCCACTTCATGCTTCCGCCATGATGTGCCACCACAGATCAGAGCAATAGCCAATTGATTTCATACTAAAACCTCCAGAATGGTGAGCCCAAATAAACCTTTTCTCTGTATAAGTTGTTTATCTCAGGCTTTTGTCATAGTGTTGGAAAGCTGACTAACACAGCAGGTAATGAGTTTTGAGCTTGAATGTGTTGGAGGAAAAATGTTGGAAATTGATACTGTAGGAATGATTTACAGGCTGTTCTTTCTCCCTATAAGTTGGGTATTCTTCTTGTTTCCTGACCTCACAATTATAGGGGGTTCTGGTGTTTTTGTGACTTCCAAAGTAAAATTGTCCCATGTGCTAAAAATCATAGACCAGTGCATCCCCTCCCCCAAAAAATCAATTTTACTTTTTTTTAATTTAAAGAGAAAACTGGGTCACCAAAATGGTGCCTGTACCATGTTACTAGCTTACTAAGCTATCAGGAACACAGTCATCCTGCTGAGTCCAGAGAGCAAACCCTCAGCCCTGGGTATAGAAATGTTTCCCACACCCCCTTAGTTGGACACTGCCACTGGCAAGTGTCCGGGAACATACAAGTTGGAGGCTGGCAGCAAAGTGACGCTTAGAGTCTGGGGTATTGTTAAGTGCTGGGGAGTTAAAGAAGAGTAGCTGGCTTATTAAATAGGTTGGAACCTCTCAAGGTGCAGGTAGAAATTGACTTCATTTTTTCCCTATTGACCCCAGTTGAACTTACTTTGGCTTCACTCCTCCTTTCTCTTTGGAAGGAATCTTGGTCAGATCATATAAACTTGATATTTATAATTTTTTGTTCCCTTCCAGTGTTTCTTTAATGTGTGGTAAAAAATGATTAACATATAAGTGACCATTTTAACCATTTTTAAGTGTGGTTTAGGAGTACTAAGTTCACTCACTTGTTGCCCAACCATCAACGTTGTCCATCTCCAGAACTTTTACATTATCCCAAAGTGAAACCCAGTATCCATTAAACAGTAACTTTCCATTCCCCTCAGCACCAGACAACCACCATTCTTTCTGTCTCTAAAAATTTAACTACTCTATGAACCTTATGTAATGAGAATCATACAGTATTGGTCCTTTTGTGTTTGGCTTATTTCACTTAGCATGACATCCTCCAGATTCACCTTTGTTGTAGCATGTGTCAGAATTTTCTCCCTTTTCAAGACTGAGTAACATTCCATTGTGTGTATATTTCACATTTTGTTTTACCTTTTGATCTGTCAATGGATTCTTGGTTTACTTCTGCCTTTTGGTTAGTGCGAATAATGCTGCTGTGAACATGGGTGTACAAATACCTGTTTGAGTTCCTGCTTTCAATTATTTTGAGTATACCCATCAGTTAAAGTTCTGGATCACATGGTTATTCTATTTTAAAATTCCTGACAAACTGCCTTACCGTTTTCTATGGTGATTGTACCATTTACCTCCTTTGGTAATTATTCTTAGATAACCACAGCCCCAGTCCAAACCATCACGTCTCTAGGTTAGCTTGGTGCCAATTTCAAAATGTTAAATTTTTATCCTACAACAGCCTTTATCCTATATAGCTTGGGCCTCCCTCCTTCTTAGAAGGTCACTGGAGAAGGGCATGACTGGCTAGTTCTTCTTTTCCTTGCTTCTCCTCTTCTCACACTTATGGGCTGCTGCTATGGATCCTGGGGGTTGGACACTGAATGGGATGCAGAGAGCTAGTGGACACCATGGATAACTGCATTGGTCCCGTCTAGGCGGGACTTATGTTCTCTCACAGAGTCCTTTATGGGATCTCAGAATTCCCTCTCAGAACCCGTCTCTGGCAATGCCTTTCCCCTGGCTGCTTGTTTGTAGGCTATGCCCAGCCTCTGGATCCCCAGCAGTTTGTCCCTGGGTAGGGGTGAGTCTGTTTCACCAAAGGATCCTTGTAGGTAGGTGTTTTGTTTTGTTTTGTTTTGTTTTTTAAAATAACAACCCAGGCTGGCCTTTTTGTGCTGTGGGTAGTATAGTGTCCTTCTGCAGCCCTTCTCTTGGCGTTGCCAGCTCTCATCAACATCCTGTGCTTAGATTTGTACCTCTGAAGAGCCAGACACAGCTAATTTCTTCTTTAATTCTAGAGGACTCACATCAAGCAGATGGGATGGGTTTCTTGAAGTCTCCTCTTACTCAGTCTTACAGTAAAGGGGAACATTCCCTTCCTTTCCCATGAACTGCAGAGATCACCAATGATTTTCCAATAGATAGTCCTTTATGTCTCTCTTTCCTTCCCTTGAAAGCCTTTAGGTTGGTGATGGGTGAATGCTGGCAGAAATAGGTCCACAGTCCCTGTTCTTCCTTCAGAGGTAAGCTAGTGTACTCCTCTAGGGTAGGGTTTCTTAGCCACAGCACCATGACACTTTGGGCCAGTTAATTCCTTGCTGAGAGACCTGTGCTGTGCATTGCCACATATTTAATGACACCGCTAGCCTCTACTTACTAGATACTAATGGCACCTCCTTTCTCAGTTGTGACACTAAAGATGTCTTTAGACATTGTCACATGTCCCCTGGTGGGCAAAATCATCCCTGAAAAAGACGGACTGCTTTAGAGTCTTGAGTTGCTCTCAGCCCTTGGCACTCCAGAGAGCCCTCTTTGATCATTCTGTTGTGGATGTTTTCTGATATAAGAAATTAAGCTTGAGCCAGGCTGACGCAAACCCCAATAAGATATATGATAAGTTGAATTGCAATCATTTTGGTTTATTTCCTTCTTGTCTCTTAGGAAAATCTTGTTTGTGTGTTGTAACCTGGCCTCAGCTATAGCTCAGGAGGTCAAGAGGGAGGTGGAGGCGGCCTCAAGCCTAGGGGAGGGAGTGCAGCCTCCTCCATTGACTTGTCCCAGCAAGGTCAGCCTTGGTTGTGGGGAGGTTGATCATCAATGAGCATTCACAGAGAACAATAATTCTGGCATCAAGATCCTGTTGCCTCTTCCCTACAGAGAGAATCTCTCCTCTCTTTTCAAGCCAAGTACATCTGGATTTCTTTCTTTTTTTTATTGCTCAAGGAAGATAAATGGTAGAAGTAAATATTCTTTTAGGATTGGACAAACAATTAGAGCTAGAGAGTGGGAGTAGAGCTGGGTAAGCATGTCCTGCCTTAGTTCAAGTTTGTCCCTGAGGCATGACACAGAGCTGGACTCCACCTGAGGGAGGGGGGGTGGAAATAACTGTTGATGACTGAATGCTCCAATAAGAAATCTTCTTTCAGAGAAGATTGCTCACACCCACCAACTGAATGCATCTGGTAATTGCTCATGGAAGATAAATGGAAGAAGGCATACTGGTGACCAAAGGGCTTACAGACTGCACAACCCAGTCATGAGCCCTCAGAGACTCCTGGTCTCTGGCCTTCTGCCTAACCTTTGTTGTTATTGGGGAAAATTGCCCAGGAGCTTGCCTTGCTATTGACAGCTCTGATCCCAGAGACTGAAGTCAGAGCCTCAATACTATTGCCCTGAATGTAGGAACTATAAGCAGACTCACTTGAGTTTTTAAATTTTTAGTGAAATAAAATTGGATGAGTAGATGTACAATTGCTAAGTTATTCAAACATGGGAGGTAATAGGAGAGAATGCTCAGAGACAAACATGAGTAACAGACAGATGCTGTCAGAAGAAAGAAAAATTATATACATAGAACACTAGAAGAATGAAAAATAATAGAGAAATGCTTGGAAAGACATAAAAGAAACAGATTTTGAATATAATATCCCATCTGGTGTGCAGCTATTTTACATAGGCCATTTTTTTTATAAAGTTCAAGGAAATTCCATGGGATGTGGAGGTTTTGGAGAATAGGGAGGATATTGGGATACTATTCCTCACCTAACCATTATCCATTTGCCTGTTAACCCCCACTCCCCTGCTGCAGCTGTTGGGCAGAGATTTCATTCCAGGAGTGAATCATGATTGGCCAAAACTTGTTTTAATTTCACTAGTGACTGATCTTGGGATGGATGTGAAACAGCACTGCCAATAAGGTATGAGGGGATGCCTAAGGGAACTTCCCTTCCTGAATAAAAAGGAAGTATAGTAAGGACGAAACTTTTACCTCTGTCTCTTTCTTGCTAACTGGGATGCTAGTGGGAGAATATAATACCTGAAACTTTGTTAGCCAACTTTGGACCTGGAGCTGACAAATATTGGTATGAAAAACCAATACCCAGAACATGGTAGAACAGAGGAATGGGAAGAGTTTGGGCCCAAGAGGGTACTCTTGAGCTGCTGACCTACCCTGAAGCCATCTACCCTTCCAGATTAGTGAGAGGGCAATAGTGAATAATATTTTCTTTTCTGCCTTTCTTTTCCTTTTCTGCCTTTCTTTCTTTTTCCTTTTTGGTGCTGGGGTTGGAACCCAGGGCTTTGCACATGCTAAGTCAGTGCTCTGTCACTGAGCCATTCTCCCAGCTTAATAATCTTTATGGCTTAAGCCATGATGAGACGTTTTATTCCTCGTGATTTAACACATGCTAAGGGAATACACCAACCAACTCCTCTGTGTTGTGTTCTAAAAAATATTTATTTTTTTAACTTGATACATAATTATATATACTTATGGGGTACAGTGTGATATTTCAATAGATGTGTACCATATGTGATGATCAGATCAGGTTATTTGGTGTATCTATCACCTCAGACATACATCATTCTTTGTATTGGGAACATTAAAAATCCTCTCTACTAGCTATTTTGAAATATTCCATTAATTGTTGTCAACCATCGTTATCCTACTGTGCTATAGAATGTTTCCTATTTCTTTAAATGGCCTATTAAACCAAGTTCTTAGGAAATAACTTACATTAAAAGACATAAAAAATCCTGAGAGCTAAGTAAAAGGTTATGAAAAAATAGAATTCTTTGCAAAAATAACATACGGCATACATGTTTGCTTGATATTGTGAGAACCACTTAGGCTTAGAGAAACATTTTATAATGTCTGGTGGTGTTGATCTTGGACATGGTTATCTTACTCTCTGTCCAATGACAGATTCCCACTGAGAAGCAGCCGCTTACTTTTCTCCCCCTTTTTGTTCTGATGATGCTAACGATCCCTTGTATGACAGACACAGAAAAGAATGCAGGAGACAAATGGGGAAATGCATTCAACTCACATAAGGATTTAATGAGTCAATCTATATTACAAACCCCTCACTGGCAAGGTTATATCTTTGTAGCAATTTGTTCTCACCTACTTCTATTATTGTGTGCTTTCTCTATGCCAACAACAGTAGTCACCAAGTTTAGAGTGACTATTGCAGTTTGTCAATAGAGGTTTAGTGGCCTGAGGTTTTGATCTGTGGCTTTTGTTCCAGCTAGATATTTTCATGTAGTTTAAATTAATAAAACATGAAGGAATTTCTAATATAATGCATGTGCTCTGCTTTGCTCTTTGAGTGCATATTAATTATATGCATACATCTTCCTTCTGAGAAAATAGAATCATGCAGCAGTAAGCTTTAACTTGCACTCTGGATTCCTTCTCTCTCTCTCTCTCTCTCTCTCTCTCTCTCTCTCTCTCTCTCTCTTTAGGAGAAAATATGCAATAAAAATATGGATGAGCAATTTGGTTTTTGTTGTTGCTAATAACAAAATTATTAGAGCTGCTCTTTCTCTTATCCTTCATCATGGGAAAGGGCGATGTTGGCAACGTCTGGGACTGAAGGTCATGCTGCCTGGCTTTGTGGGGACAGATGGCCATTGCTCATCATGTTAGCAAGAAGCTTGATGCTCACTTCTTGACATCAGCTGCTCACTATGTATATTAAGTGATAATTTAGCTTCAGGTGGCATCAGCCCTGGTGCTGTCTGATCTCCTGCCACCTTAATGGAAAATATTTGGACAGCAATGCTTACTTTCCTGTCCTCCACTATGAAACAAAAACAGACTCTTCAAAATAGTGAATAAGGGTGATTATAAGTTTTACTGCATCTGATCATTGGGATTTTGCTTCACCAGCTAGGTATTTTGAATTAAAACCCCAAGGGACAATTTTGTAAGTTATCTGAAAAAACAAAAATCAAACAAACTTGAAACAACCTTGTGAATAAAGAAATGGGAGCCCCAGGGCTGGAGTGGTTGGGAAGGAGCAGAGCAAGGCAGGGTTTAGGGGGAGATAAGATTCATCAAGAGCCAGACCATTACTTGGCTTCAGAAGAGTATTAACACCCTTGGTTGTTGTGGTTGTTATTGATAAATTCTGTGCTTCTGAAGTAGCTTAAAGTTCGCTGGAGCAGCTACATCGTTAATTCTTATTGAATTTCTATAAGTCAGTATCTTCACAAGAAAATAGAAGAGCCAACTCAGAGCACCAGGTAGCTCTTCCTTAGATATTTGTTAAGGTGTGGGTCCCAGTTAGAGGAATTTAGAAGCATTTATTTATTTTATTTGTTTATATTCCTGTGATATTCCACAGTGGACTGGGTACAGTATCTAGAATATATATTATATGATAATAGTAACTATTGAATCAGTGCTACAGAAGATATGGATAGCATTGAAAGATCACAATCCAACATGGTATGGAGATACATGGGTCATAAAACTGATAAAACTGATAAATTTAGATGTAAGTTTGCTCTGTTTACCAGAGCAAAATGAGAAAGGCAAAGTACAAAATAAAGGAAACGGTCTCAATTTCAGAATTCATTTTTTTTCAGTGCTGTGGTTTGAACCCAGTGCCTCACACATATTTGGCAAGCACTCTACCACTGAGCTACACCCCTAACTCCATTTATTTAATTTTGATACAGGATCTCATAAGTCATCCAGTCTGTCCTCAAATTTGCAATCCTCCTGCCTCAGTCTCCCAAAGTAGCTGGGATTATAGGCATGTACTGTCATACCTAGCAAGAATTCACATTTTCTTAGGGGGAAAAATGTCACTTTTTCAAAAGATGCAAGTTTTTCCTGATTCTTGGGCCAATGAAAGCCCAATTTAGCATCTTCATAGGCTGAGGTTATTCATGTCATAGACAATAGACGTGTATCAGTCAGTGCTGATGTTTGGATCTGAAATGTCCCCCAAAGACTCATGTGCTGAAGGCTTGATCCCCAATGCAGCAATATCCAGAAGTGGGGCTTTTGGGAAGTGAGTGGATCATGAGGGCACTGAGCTCATCAGTGGATTATTCCACTGATGGTCAAACAGAGTACTGGTGATGGAAACTGTAGAAGGTGGGACCTAATTGGAGGAAGTAGGTCACTGTGCCATGAACTGAGCAATTTTCTTCTGCTGCATACTTCTGCCATGATTCTGTACCTCACCTCAGGTCCAAAGCAGTGGAGCTGGCCAGCCATGAATCAAAATAAATCTTTCCCCCTTTAAGTTGTTCATGCCAGACACTTTGGCCATAGCAACAAAATTGTGACCGTCAACTTTCTGTCACTGTGACAAAATGCCTGGCATAAACAATTTGTAAAGAAGAAAGGTTTATTTTGGCTCATTGTTTCAGAAGTTGATTGACCCTATTGCATTGGTCCTGTGGCAGCATAGTACATAATGGCAGGAACATGTGGTGAAAAAGGCCTGTTTACCACATGGTGACAGGGAGGCAAAGAGAAAGGAATGGGGCCAGACTCCTACAATCCCCTTCAAGGGCATGTACCCAGTAACTTAACTTCCTTTCAGAAGGCCCTACCTCCTAAAGGTTCCACAACCTTCCAGTAGTACAAGAGTCTAGTGATAAGCCTTTAATATATGAGCCTTTTGACAACAATACAGATCCAAACTATAGCAAGGCAAAAACCTTAACTAATACAAGAACAGGCTTCCTACTGTGCAAAAAGCAATATCCACAGTGACTGAGGCTGACCTCTGAGTCTCTGTGACAGTGTGCCTTGTGGAAGGGATTTTTTCTAGAAGCTTTCCGTTGTATGGAAGTAGGTCTGTGTATGACGGTTCTAGAGTTCTAGGGAAACATTTGCTTTCAACTGTGTTCAGAGGACACACTGCATTTCCAGGCCTGCTCTGTGCAGAATTTGGTGTGTTCCCTTTTCCTTTGCAGAAGTTTCTCCACCAGGTATTCCTGACTAATTTTCTCAGACACTCCCTCATACAGGGTTTCAAAAGCAGGGGTCAACCTGAGACAATCCCGACACAGTAATTGTACAGCCATGACCTGGGCAGTGAATGAAGAGATATCTAGTGACTTCCCTCGCTGTCTCCATGCTTAAAAAAGGAATAACATTTCCCCCCTCTCCTTAACCATAGAACCAATATGATGCTTAGTAATTTGTTTCTAAGTTACAAGGTAATACCTGTGGGAAGCAACCTAAATTCAGTAGTATATCTAATATACTGAGGAAATAATTTTTAAAGGACAAGGAATCCTCCTTAGAATAGGGGTTTTCCAATGTCTGTATAACAAATAGCAGATGTAGAAGTTTCTCGGAGGAGTAATAAGGCACATAGGCACCTTTCTCAGGAGATAGGTTTAAGGTCTCTACTCCAGGAATGGGGTAGGACAATGGGAAACTATTTTGTATGTGGTGTTTTCTACTTTGTAAAGCACTCACAAACACATTTGATTTCCACAGCATTCCTGAAAAGTCAACAATGATCGCCCTCATTCCTGATAAAGAAACTGGGTCTCAGATTAAAACTCTTGTCTAAGGGGTAGAGCTAGAATTTACCTAAAACCAGGTAAACTCCCAAGGGCCAGCTAACTAGCCTGGTTTTATTGAATGGAAAAGGAGCAGCAGTCAGGGGAGTGTCTTCATCCAATTGAAAGTTTAACACCTCTGTGCCCTTGGTATCCTCGTCTGCAAAATGGGAATAATAAATACATATTTTATGCTCAGAGAATTATGCGAGATTAAATGCTACATTACATTTGAGCAATTTAGAACCAGACTTGACACCTAGATTTTCTTAGACAGGGAAGGTTAGTTATTTTTCCTGATAGGTTGAGAACCCCCACCCTCCTCTTTCTCCTTTTCTTTTTCAGACCTTACTGTAAATTTTACTGTAAGGCTCTATGGTACATTACAGAACAGTCTGGTGGGGAGTGGGGGCGGTATAGAAAATTCAATTCCATCTTGGCTATTCTACTCTTACCCTGGGAATTTGGGGCCAATTCCTGGCATTCTGAGCATTAAGTAAATCTGAAAGAGAGAGCTAATTCTTTCTCCTGGAACCTCTTAGCATGGATTCAGTGTTTTTGTGGTTATTGTTTGTGTGAGCAGAGCCACTTTCACTTTTAAAGGTCCCAAACGTGCTTTCGTTTAAGGACTCAGGCGGGAGGTGTTAGTCCCCCTCTCAGGCCCCAGGACCTGGCTGGGCCACTTCCTCCCTCATCAGAATGCATCGCCAGCCCCAGGCTACAGAGTGTGGGAAGAGCTACTCAGAGCTCTGTGGGCCCAGGAACTCGTTGGAAGCTCTTGCCACCGACCCAGAGCTACCCCTTGCACGACAGAGAGGGACTTAACGAGCGAGGCTGGTCTCCTGAGCGTCTTTGGACCTGGAAAAGGGAGAGGAATTACAAATGGCTCCGTGCTTGCTAAGAACACAAAGAGGGGATTATGGCAGTGGTGGTGAAAGGGGGCCAGCCGCCCGATACTGCGCTTGCTTGGAACCCCGGCTCATTCCTCTCAAAGCCTTTGAAGATTTTCGCTTTTCGCGCAGCCAGAGGTGCAGGGAAACAACTCCGATCAAGGGACCGGCGCGAAGCAGCGCCAAGCAGGCTCCACCTGCGGCCGCTGCTCGGGCTCGGGGCCACGTGCCCCGGCCTCCTGCTGCAGCCCACAGGGCCCTCGGCGCCCCGCAGCTCTCCATTTCAGCTGCCTTAGGCGTTCGGTGATTCGGGAGAGGGAGTGCTGTGTTTCTTCCTCATTGCTTTTGAAAGCTTAGGGCATCGGCCAGCCAAGGGCCATACGGCTGGTGTTTAGACTGTATCGGAAAAACGTCCATCAAGATGTGCCAGTATCAACTCCAAGAATATGTTCAAATTTTCTTAAAAGGCAAATTCAGATCGGGTGGGATGGTGTCTGCACACTCCTGCAGATCTTTCAATGAGAATGTAAGCAGCATTTGGTGCTAGGCCTTGTATGCACATTATTTGTCATTTTACAGGTAAGAGGACTGGCTTGAAAAAATAAATAAGCATAACTAGGATTATGATCTGTGTCTCTGGCTTGCTGTCACACCTAAGAAAATGGACAAGGGGAAGGCTGTTCAACTCTCTCTCTCTTCCTGGTCTCTGTGTTACCCAGGTTGGCCCAGAACTCCTGGGCTCAAGGGATCCTTCTGCCTCAGCCTCCTGAGAAGTTGAAACTGCAGGCCCACCTGTCATCAGATCCTTTTGTCCCCTAGTCAATGTAACTTTTGACCATTCAGAATGTTGGTGTGGGATAGTGTCCCTGGTGGGAGTGGGTGGCAGAGAGATTAAGGGGGTGTCTGAGGAATGACATTCTTAGCTTAGCATTTTCAGTGTTATTTTAATAGTATCCAATGGTATTATTTCCTGCAAAACAAGCAGAGGAACAAAACAAAAGTCAAAAAGTCATCCATTAGGTTTTGCAGATATGAAAATAAAATGCTACTTTGTGGAAGCTTCTTTCTAATTAACTTTCCCTTATTGATGACTAGTGTAGAAGACTCAGCAAAAAGCCAACTTTCAAACCTTAGTCCTGCCTTTTCCTTTTTCCTTGGACGAGCACCAACCCCTCTAATCTTCTTTATATAGAAAATTAGTTGATCAACCCAAAATTATTGGGTACCTACAACTTGGTAGTTACTAAGTTAGTCACTGGAAATATAGCGCTCACATGGAACTTACATTCAAAGTGGGGTGGAGCCAGATTTAAAGGAGAAACAAAAAGCATGGCATATAATGGTAAGTATAATAATAGAGGTGATCAGGTCAGTGAGACAGAGCTGCAAGCAAAGGAGACCCTTGAAATGGTAACAGTTCTCAAAATGTTCACCCTTGGTAGGGAGTAGAGATAAAGGCTTGAGTCTATAGGTCAAGACAATTTTCATAATAACACCAAGATGTTATTTTCCATTTTTCATTGTGTAGCAGTTCCCCCTTTATTCACAGTTTCACTTTCTGTGACTTCAGTTACCCAGCTGTGGTCCAAAAATATTAAATGAAAATTCCAGAAATAAACATTTCTCAGGTTTTAAGTCACCATCATCTTAAGTAGCATGATGAAATCTCATGCGGTCCTGTTCTGTCCTGCTGAGAATTTGAATCATTCCTTTGTCCAGAATATCCATGCTATATACCTACTCTCCCATTAGTCACTCAGTAGCCATCTCAGTTATTACATCAGCTATCACAGTACTGCAGTGCTCCTGTTCTGTACCCTTAAAGGGTAGCCTAATGCCATGTCACAATGCTTTTGCGATTCACCTCATTTCATCTCATCATGGAGGCACTGGATCATCTCACATCATCCCAAGAAGGGTGGGTGAGTACAGCACAATAAGATATTTTGAGATACACACACACACCACATTCACAAGATTTTATGAAAACATATTATTATCATTGTTCTATTTATTTCTCCTTGCTATTAAGCTCTGATTGTGCCTAATTTATAAACCAAACTTTATTATAGGTGTGTATATATAGAAAAAAATCATGTATGGATAAGGTTTGTTCCAATTTGCAACGTCCAGTATCTGCTGGGGTTCTTAAAATATATTCTTTTTGGATAAGGGGGAACTACTGTATTGACTTTTGTATCGATGAGGTAAAAGCTATGGTGGATAAAACTGTATCTCAGCAAGTATCAAGTAAGGGCTCAAACTATAGTAGAGGTAATTGTATTCTTCATCACCACACACTTATTGTAAAAATAAATAAATTGCCAGTTTCACTGGAGTATTCTTGGTGAAGCAGTAAAGAAGTTATTAACGTTAATCAAATCTCAACTACTGAATACATGTTTTAAAATATTTTATATGAAAACAAGAAGTGAGTTAGTCAGATTTCCATTCCTATAATGCAATCAACTTGTAAAGATACAAGCTTTGTTTTGGTTCACAGTTTCAGAGATTTAAGTCTATGGTCAGTTTGGAACCTGTTGCTTATGATGAGACAGCACATGGAGTTGGGGAATGCACTGCAGAGCAAGTCTCCTCTCCTTATGGCCAGGATGTAAAACAGTGAGAAAGAGAAAGAGGCTGGGGTCCTACTATCCCCTCTAAAGGCACCTACCCCCCAGTGACCTAAGACCTCCCAGTACTCCTTGCTCTGAAAGGTTCAACCACCTACCAATAGTGCCATAGGATGGGGACCCAAACATGAGTCCCCAAAGGGAGACATTCCAGATCTAAACTACAGAAGAACCATGTATAAAGTATTTGTACTCTATACCATATATACCATAATAGTATAGCTATTTTGAGGAAAAGTACTTATGCAATTGTTTGAGTTGCTAGCTAAACTAACTTCTGTTTTCATGGAATACCTCTTTTACTTTTACTTAAATATGATTGACAGGAAAATTATTGTTATACACACTTGATAATTAGTAGACATTTTCTCAGGAAAAAAAACGAAGTGAGCCTGTCATTTAAAGGAAAATAACTGACATATTTGTTACCAATAATAAAGTTCAAGCTTTCAAGTAAAATTTAAAATTTTAGAAAACTTGTATCTTCCGCATGATCTTGACAGATTACCAGTACTTAAACCCTTTTATGATGACATCAATGTTGATACTAATGAAAGTGATTTTTTGACTTTGTTTAGTGAAATGTGTCAACATTTGAGAGATCTGCATAACTCAGTGAACTATTATTATCTAAATGATCGATGTACAGTGTTACGGAATTGTGAATGGGGAAAAGATCCATTTTAAGTACAGTGTGCCAATCAATTTTAATGCAATAGGGTAGAAAAATGCATTGATATAATTTCAGATTCCATATTGCCACTAAGCTTTCAGAAACTTCTACATATCAAATATTGGTATAATAGCAAATAAGAACATACACACCATCTGAAAAAGTTATTACCATATTACTCCTTTTTCCAACCTCATAATTGTACAAGACCAAATTTTTTTATATACTTCAACCAAAACAATATACCCCAACAGAATGAATAATGAAAGAGATATGGGACTCTAGCTATTTTCTCTTAGGCCAGACATTAAAGACAATTGCAAAGCTCTAAATCAATGTCACTCTTCTCAAAAATTGTTTTAGACAAATGTAGTCATTCTCCCTAAAAATATGATTTAAGTTAGCTTGTAATGAATTTGTTGTCATTATTTTAAATGAATTAACAATTTTTTAAAAGTTTTCTCTTTAAGTTCCTAGTACAGAGAAATATAACCCACATAAACTAATTCTCTCTCTCTCTTTCAGTATAAAGGTCCTAAAGAATATTCAAAATATTTAAGAACCCTGAAATAGGGTATTCAGGTGTGGCCTTTCTGAGGAGGCAATATCTCTGCTGAGACCCAGAGGAAAGGCAAGATGAGAACAAAGGGGCAAAAGGTGTGAAAGGACTTGACAGATGCAAGGAAAAGTAGGGAAAGCCACACAGGTTTACAGGGATTATCAACTTAAATGAAAAATTGCACGTGAAACTCCTTGGCCTTATGCCTGGCACATAGTATGTTGTGAACTACTAATTAGAATCAGATTCTGCAAGGGCTGCTTGGCTAATGGCTGGATGCCTGCAGTGGGTACACATACATATTGGACTCATTGAAAACTCTTCTGGGCCACTGAGTAGCTGGACCACTTAAGTGCATTTCTGTGTTCTTTGATTTTTCTTTCACCGTTGAAGTATGTGTCAAAGACTCATCTTTCAATCCTGGCTCTACAGAGTTAACTTCTGGACAAAATTGTTAACCTTGCTGGACTTCACTTCCCTCTTGTAAAACTGATGATATTAACCCATGCTTCCTTCACAGAATTTTATGATGATCACGTGAAAAACCACATGTGAGACCAATGCAGAAAATGCAGAGGCAGAAGGCTCAGCATTGTGCTTGCACTACCTAAAGACTTCATAAGCATTTGCCAAATGAGTTGTGTTTGAACAAAATATATTCTACTTTGTTCTGTTGAGGAAATGTATTCAAATACACAATCTCATGAATGAAAAGCCAACCATGCTGCATAGTATATGATTGGGGAAAAGTTCTTTCTTGAGCTCGTTGAGTATCCTCAGGGTTCACAATGGCTTTCTAGAGCCCATAGTCTTGTAGCCATAAATAATCATTGCCCTCAAATATGATTTGACTTCTAACAAATCAGATGAATAAGATATCTTTATTACTTACTGGGTTTTATGCTACCTACCAAAGGTATTCTTATATTCATATATATATTCTTATATTCATATGTATATTCTTATAAAACACTAAATTGTTTCTATTTAATCTATTTTTTAAAAAACATATATGGATTGCCCACTGTATGTGAGGCAATTTCTCCTTTGGCTTTCTTATGGAGGACAGTTTGGAAGAATTGACCTTTGCTCTGTGTTTTGAGATTAGGAGGGCAAAACTCCAAGATGCTGTCCATTTTCATATTCATACCCTTACTTTATTTAAAATTATTAAATAAACCTCTTTATTTATTGAATGTCTTTTTACAATTATTCATATGTAGTGCCATATATAGGAGTGAGTTCAGAACATCTCAAGCTTTAGTGATGCTTGAGGGAATAGACATTTTGCTAGAAGCTAACATCAGTGTGTTTAAAAAAAAAATTGTGTACCAGACAGAAGACTCATGGGTTGTTCAAATATATATTCCCTCTTGCCACATAGCAGAACAATTGAGGAGGAATGGATGTCACAGAAAAGAGTAGAGTAGAGATAGTGCTATTTTTCTTAGAATATGCTCTCTTAAGAAATCTTATTTTTATTTATTTATTTGTTTTGCAGTGCTGGGGATAGAACTCATGGTCTTGTGCATGCTAAGCATGAACTCTACTACTGAACTACACCCCCATTCCTTATTTTATGTTCTACAAAAACACTGTTGTCCCCTATTCAAGCTTTAAAATTTACTTAATGAATTCCTCATCTTATTTCTTACATAGTTTGCTTTCCTATTTCTAGACATTTATTCCAATTTAATTTTTGTTTTGCTGTAGTAATTCCTTTAATGCGTTTTTCAAAGAATAAAGTAGAATGATTTTTTAGAAAGTAGAATATTATTTACAAGAATCCTCATATAATAAAATATTTTTAGTTTTTCCTTACATATAAATAATTTAATGTCAGGTATAGAAATGTTGGATCAGACCAATTTTTTTTTTTTCTAGAAAGTCTGAAAACATTGCTTACTGGTTTTAGGTTGAGTATAGGATGGTACCAGAATAATTTTCTTTGATTTTAAATGAGATAGCTTACTGGGAATGTAGCTTCATGGAAGAGCACTTGCCTAGCATGCTCAAGGTCCTATGTTTGATTCCCAGCACTGCTATAAATGCATACATACATTCATACATACAGACATACAAATAAAAGAACTCTCTTATCTGAGAGATAAGTCTTATTTTAAGACTTTTCACTCTAAAGGATAAATTCCCAAACCTGGTCTGGAGAACTTTTTATATGATATATTTCTCATTTTCCTTCTGGGAAGAAGTTAATATTGCTGATAAAGTGTTTGAAAACAATTTAAAAATAAACTTTAATGAACTTAAAGAGAGTCTGTGTCTGGGAAATCAGCTTCCCACTGCTCAGGTGACCATTAGCCAAAATCTAATGATTTTTGAACAAATCTTTTTTAGTTCCTTCTCTTTTTGATACATGTGTCTACCAAGAAAAAATTCTTTGAATTGGTCTGTTTCTGCTTCTAGACTCTACCTTTGATTTTGACAAATAAGTCAAATTTTTGTTTGTTTGTTTTAATATGAGGGATTGAATCCAGGGGAGCTCAATTACTGAGCCACATCCCCAGCCCTTTTTATTTTTTATTTTGAGATGGGTCTTGCTAATTTGTTTAGAGCCTTGCTAAATTGCTGAGGCTGGCCTTGAACTTGAAATCCTCCTACCTCAGCCTCTGCAGTCACTGGTACTAGAGGTGTGTATCACAAAGCCTTGTTTATAAATTAATTTTCTAAAAAGTTTTATTTT
The DNA here is from genome assembly GCA_020662805.1 of Glaucomys volans. Taxonomy (NCBI): domain Eukaryota; kingdom Metazoa; phylum Chordata; class Mammalia; order Rodentia; family Sciuridae; genus Glaucomys; species Glaucomys volans. The sequence goes on along the minus strand of JAJEJO010005289.1, from coordinate 48,237 downwards.
TTCTTTTTAATCTTTAGTTTTGAAAGTCAGAAATTTCCTTGTACATATCTAGGTGTGAAAGATGACACTGTTGTTGATGAATCAGAAGGAATGAAGGCATGAGAAAACCTTTAATTTGTTTCAGGATTTTTAACTTGCAAGTAATAGAGAAACCACTAAGGTTGTGGAGGAGAAGGCCTTGGGCTAATGGTTCTGGTGGTGGTGGCAGATAGAAAAGCAGAGACATGCTTGTATCATTGTGTTAGTCAGCTTGTTATTACTGGAACAAAATATCTGAAAAATCATCTTATATCGAGAAAAAAAATTATTTTGGCTCAGAGTTTTGGAGGTTGCAGTGCATAATTGGTTGGTCCCATCGCTTTTGAGCCTGTGGTGAGGCAGCACATCATGTGGTAGTGTGTGACAAAACCATTCCCCTCATGACCAAGATGCAAAAAGAGGAAGGAAGAGGAGGGACTTACATCCCACAATCCCCTTCAAGTGAAGCCCCCAGTGACAGGAAGACCTCCCAGTCATCCTCATCTCTTAAGTGTCCTCCCACCTCCTGGTAGTATCAAACTGCGGTTCTTTTGAGGCACACTTATCCAAACCTTAGCAATTGTAAAAAGCACCTTATCAACTGTTAAAACTGTGCACTTGAAGAATCAATAGTAAGGCTGGTTGTAACCTTCTTTACCCTCCTTCAGTGGTTCCAAACTTGAGCCTTACTGCAGATCAACTGAAATAAAGTTTCTTGAGACAGAGCCAAGCATCAGGCTGCTATTTTTTAACCTCTCCAGGTGATTCCAAGGGCAAAGTGAGCTGAGATCCAGTATAAAAATTTGACTGCTACGTTGCACCCATTTCTATTATTCTTTATAGGTACATCCTCTAATTTTTTAACCTTTGTTCAATTTCCCCTGTACCTTGTTGCCATGAAGTACATTTGCTTAGATATGATTCCCCCCAATTTAGTCATCAATGCAGCAACTGTGTGTAGAACTTGTTTTTAAGCCAGAACTATGCTATAGGATAGAGGACCTCTGCAGGGGATGCCAGACTATGTTAATAAGCACCCTTTTCCCTTCCTCATTTGGATCCCAAGGGCTCAGCCCCCAAGCTCTCACTACCATCAATACCTGGGACATGGAATGACTTGTTTGTCTCTGGGTTCTCAGGGATAATACTCCCCTGTGCTCATTCCCAAATTGACAGTCACTCATTTACTTATGCTCATGATTCCTTCCCTGAAATCAGGCAGGGTTATTGTGTGCTTATATTTCCAGCTTCTCAGGAGGCTGAGGCAGAAAGATCACTTGAGTTGGAAGCCAGTTTGGGTGACATAGTGAGACCCTGTCTCTTAAAAAAAGAAAATAGAAAAATAAATTATTTCTTTACTGTATCTCTGTCTTGTTGGAGGCAGTTGTTATGTAGGAACAGCAATTAGACAATTCTTTACTGGGGCAATACTACTGGGAACTGAATCAGTCTTAGGTCATTGCCAGCAGACAGTGACCCAAGGACTCAAAATGAGCAAAACATTCACATGAATGTGGAAGGGCGGGGGGAGACTCTAAGATTGAGTCTCAGAGCCTCTTGACCCATATAGCATTCCTTCTTTCTCTGATCATTCCAATGCTTTCTACTGTCCTTTTCTCATGACTCACACATTGGTACCCTTTCTCCTTATCTTCTCTGGCTATGCAGAGCCAGGAGGCACAATGGAGTGATTGAGAATTTAGTGTACATTTGACTGACTATGAAAGGGAATATATGATTTTTGTGGTCAATTTATTTTCACCTCATTCATTCTCAAGGGTACGTGGTTTTCACCTCATTGATTTTCTGTGTTCATTGACTTGAAGCCTGCTGTTTATGGGAGGTTGCTTCATGTCTTCTCAAGCCATCCTTTTTACTGCCTTGGCAACTCTCTGCTTTCAGCTTGAAATAGTTTGAACTCATCTCAGCACCTTATCTTACGCAAAATGATATTTGCAGGGGGAAGGAAAGAAGGTGGAGTGAGACAGACATCGTTACTCTACATACGTGTGTGATTACATGAATAGTGTGACTCTACATCATGTACAATCAGAGAAATGAAAAGTTGTGCTCCATTTGTATCCAATGAATCAAAATGCATTCTGCTGTCATGTATAACTAAATAGAACAAACAATAAAAATTAAAAAATAACATTTGTCTTTTTAGTAAAAAGTATACAGTCTTTACAAAAAAATATTAAAATTTGAAGGGGTCTTACAGATCATTCTAGTTTAGCTCTTTCATTAAATATGAGGACACCAAAGACCAGGGAGTTAGAAGAATCTTCCTAAGGTCATGAGACTGGAATAGCAGTAGAGGTAGACTGCAAAGAAAGAAAGAAAAGGGGAAGTGGAGAAGAGACTGAAGATATATCAGTTAGGATGCTTTGGGCTGCAAGTAACAACATTTGATTCAAACTAGCTTAAATAATAGGGGTATTTATCATCTCACATACCAAAGAATCTTGAGGTGGAGCAGACTCCAAGTGGAGAATGATTAGGGCTTTGGTTCCACCTCCCTCCCTTTCTTTCTTTCTTTCTTTCTTTCTTTCTTTCTTTCTTTCTTTCTTTCTTTCTTTCTTTCTTTCTCTCTTTCTTTCTCTCTTTCTTTTTTTCTTTCTTTTGGAGGGGTTTACCAGGGATTGAACTCATGGGCACTCAACCACTGAACCACATCCCCAACCCTAGTTTGTACTTTTTATTTAGAGGCAGGGTATCACTGAGTTGCTTAGACCCTTGCTTTTGCTGAGGCTAGCTTTGAACTTGCAATCCTCCTGCCTCAGCCTCCCTAGATGCTGGGATTACAGGCATGCACCACCATGCCTGGCATGGTTCAACTTCTGCATGATGCTTTACCTGACCTTTTTCTATGTGTTGACTTTGTTCTCCTGATGACTTTCTTCATGGTACTGATGTGACTACCACCAGCAACAGGGGTAATGTGTTTCTTGGTTTGCAACCAAACAGAGAGAGAGAGGAGAGAGAAAGCATGGTTTGGAAGTCCTCCTCTCCAGGTTGAGTGGACTGACTTAGGTTACAGGCATTCCCCTAGCTAGGAAGTTGCTAAAGGACTGTCACAAGCTTGTGCCTGTGCTCCTAAGCCCATCCGCAGCAAGCTCTGTGATTCATTTAGCATCAGCTCCTACCTCTGGAGATGGTGATGAGGTCAATTTCTTATGTGTCACTTGAGTTTTGTGAGGGAGAGGTTGTTCAGAATTCCCTTAGGAAAAATGAAAGGAGGAGTGGATGGTTTGGGTAAGCAACCAAATGCATCATCCATACCAGAAACCATTAGCAGTCACTTTCATTCATAAAGCATGTGGCACAGAGCTCACATGAGGCAGAGAGTAAATGCCTCATGGGAGCTTATTATATTATTTATACTACTATTGAAGTCTGATGACTTATGGGATGAACTACCTTTTGAGTTTATCTATGTTGTAGAGGGAGGAGATGAAATGGAAAGGGCACTGACCATGCTTCTCCTGCCTGTAGAAATTCCATTCTATGATGAGTGGCCAGAGAGAAGAAAAATAAGGAAGTTCCCCATTTGATTTGTAGAAGGGATGTCTATGTCAGGGTTGGGGTAGAATATGGTGCCTAACTTAGGGCATGAGCTGGGTGGAAACTACACTCTGAACAGGCATCCTTATTGCCTGAAAGAGATTTTTGAGTTAGAACAAAACTGAAGGAAGATTAGAAGCTTCACCTGAAAATTCTGTCTTAGATTAAGTATAAACCTTTCTTATCCAAAGATGACTCTTTCAGGAGGGATTGGCAGTATGTGTCACCTGTCAGAGTAGTGATGAGACTTCCAAACAGCTCTGTGATTGCTCTTTTCCTAGGTTGTATGTTTCCTTTTTTCTGAACATTTATTTATTACCATCCATGAAGGCTGGTCTCAGGGTAGGATTCCCTCCCCACTACGATCCATTGTTTTGACTTTAGGCCATTCCCAGAACTTTTTACTATTCTTAACACTACTCATTTCAATGTATTGTCCTGGCTTTCCATGCTGCTCCATTGGGTGTATTTGATAGGGAGGTTTGTGAAAAGCATTTTCAAGAAACTGGCAGTTAGATAACATCCCTGGGTCTCAGTGATCCTTTTTTAAGCATCACCACCATCTACATTAATCATCCTGTTTTTGATGCATAGACAAAAGATGTGGATCTGTTTCTGGAGGGGTTGGGGAGGGGGTTTGTTTCTAGGAGCTGTTTCTTCCAGTCTGGAGAGGCGGCTTCAGTCTGAGTTGTGGGGGTGGTGTGGAAAAGCTTTTGGCTCCTGAATTACAATAAGGATTTGAATCAAGAGAGCCCACAAAGATTCTGCCCATAAAGCTGTTTCACTCTCATTTTCTTTTTTTGGAAGTGAAGCCCCAAGTATTAATGTTTTCCCCCACTGCATGCAACTTTACATGTGGAGTGCAAAAAGAGGAGAGGCTCAGAAAGTATTCCATGGAGATTCTCATCCCCCTCTTTCTGAGTAACTTACTTGAGTTCTTAGAATCTTAGGGAGTGTGTGCTGATGTGTTTGGAGTCTATGTGAAATTGTTTTAAGAACTGGGTTTTCTCATTTTCTTGGGCTTATCTGTAGCACTAGGTTGCCTCGGATGCTTCTGTCCTCATCTCCCTAGCTGAATGCTCTGATGTCTTCATTGGTTGGCTCAGTCTGGCCCCAAATCCTAAAATTGATCCAGAAGATAGAAAGATGTCTGCAATCCCAGCCTTATCCACCATGAGAATTAAATCAAATGCCCCTGCAGACTCAGGATGTCGTGCTGTGCCATGTTTGCTAATTTTCCTTACTTACTAATGCCCTTCGCTGCCAACCAGCTCTAAGGGTAAACCATGTTCTCCTGCATGCCGCATGAGCTGCTGCATCCCACCATGCCCTTTGATTCTTTCTCCATTCCCCAATGACCATCTACCATGTTCTAGCACTCCCTACCTCTAACAGCCTCTATTAAATGGATTCCTTTCCTGAGCCCCAGCATGCTGGACAGATTTCTTTATACCATATGTGACTCTTGCTAGCCTTCTTCCCTAGAGCGGATCCATATCTTGTGTCTCCTCCCACTTGGTCAGTGGTCTCGGTCTTTGCCTGGTTTCAGAATCTTAAGGGTGTGAGTACTGCCTGAGTTTGTCACCACATGGAACAAATCATATGGATGACTGTCTACATCCTATCTGAAGGGCCAGGCCCTTTGACACAATATCTTAAACCAATCGTTAGAATATGAAGGCTGTAGATGCCTGGACAGTTCTGGAGTGTTGCAAGGAATCCAGGCATCCATATGTCCTCCAAGGCTTGTCTGGAGACTGAATGTAGAATGTCTTATATAAATATACTCATTATGTTTTGGAAATGTGTGTAGATGCTTCTGTATCTAATTAGACATAGATCTATTTAAAAGCATGACTGAATTCATAACATCTTTTTGTCATTGTGTATCTTCTCAATCAATCAACGGATACCAAAAATACAAGTGCAACACAGTATGATGTTGAAGTCCGAGAAAGGCTGCTTTTGCAGTTATTTTCTTCATTAGCCTGCTCTCGCCGATCTGCTAACTCCCTTGGATTTCAGTACTCTGCCTACAGTGGCAAAACTCCTAAGAAACTGTTCATTCTGCATTAAATGTGAATCTTGGCTGGGAGTTTTTCCCTGCCAGCTACAAAAGATAGGGGTATCAGAATTAATCCCTTCTGAACTCTCTCCATAGATACCTCCAGGCAAATTGACTCCCATGTAGTACTGGCCTCAGAACAATTAACTGTCATGACTAAATTATGGTTAATGTTAAATGGGGAAATGGCCCCTGTTTCTAAACTGCTAGGGTTTGGAAGTGTCCCCCAAAGGCCCATATGTTGAAAGAATTGGTTGTCAGCCTTTGACACTATTGGGAAGTGGGGGGACCTTTGGGGAGTGGAACCTAGTGGGAGGAGTTAGGTTATTAGGGGGCATACCCTTGAAGAGGATAGTGGGACCCTGGCCTCTTCTTGCTCTGTTTGCTTCCTGTCCAGCATAAGGTGAATAGGCCTCTTCAACCATGAACTCCTGCTGTGGCTTGCTCTGCTGCCACAAGCCCAAAGTGATAAGGTTGAGCAACCATGGACCAAAACCTCTGAAACTGTGAGCCAAAATTAATTTTTTTCTTCCATTTAAGTTGATTTTCTTAGACATTTCATCACAGTGTCTAAAATCTGACACTCAAACCGATTTTGACTTGAATAATCTAAAGATGTCCATATCCTTAAAGGCTAGTGGAGGACTGGGATCCTAGAGATTTTTTTTTTTTTTTCTTTTGGTACTGGGGATTGAACCCAGGGGCTCTCAGCCACTGAGCCACATCCCCAGCCCTACTTTGTATTTTATTTAGAGACAGGGTCTCACTGAGTTGCTTAGGGCCTCTCTAAGTTGCTGAGGCTGGCTTTGAACTCATGATCCTCCCGCTTTAACTTCCCAAGTGCTGGGATGACAGGCGTGTGCCACTGCGTCCAGTGAGATTTTTAAGATATATGAGAACAATGCTTTGTTCACATTAACTGTAGAAGCTAACTCTGGTTTCTAAGATACCCTGAGTTAGCATCATAAAAACATCTCATTCTGTAGGAACAAACAGGAAAAAGCAGCCAGAACAAATAACTTACAAGTTAATATTTTTCCAAGACTAACCCAGATTGGTCCAGACCACAAATTCATGATGGAAGCTGGAGTTCCCCTCCTCCATCCACATCCTCTTTATTCCCCACTTCTATCCTGTGTCCAGGTATAAATCTTGAGGTACTGGATACTAAGGAAAGACCCTGAATTCTGGGGCTGAGTGAACTCCATATAAGCTTTTAATGGCTCTCTGAACCTCTGAGGTTATTGTGTGGCTCCATGCTGTGCCAGAAGAAGAAACAGAACAAAAAGCTGAACCCCAGAGTCAGAAACCTTACTTAGGCCTATGGTGGAAGAATTCTCCTTGCCTCCCTCAAGCCCAGAGGAACTATCCCTTGTATTGAAGCAGACCATTCACTTTCTATCTCCTCTGTGGGGGAGAGTTATAGAAATAGAGCTGGTGTCTGCAAATGCCCTTGTCTGAAATGAAAGGGAATTGCAGAGGCAATTTGATAAGACTGTTCAGTCTGATGTGGCATGCATTGCCCTTCATCCACCCTTTCTGAGTCAGTAAGCAAGCACTGGAGAGTCAGCCTGTTTGGGGAAGTTGTAGGTAGGAGAGAAAGTAGAAACATTGGAGATACCATATATCACCTGTAACTCCACAAAGGAAACTTCTGAACTCTGAAAGAGGTGATAATGATAACCAAGTTACCTTGTTCTTGTCTGTTTAGGAAGAGCCCTACCACAAGCCTAGGGCAAACATTCTATGCCTCTCTTGTCTGCACTATGAGATCTGGTTCACTGTAATTTGTCAGGTATTAATGGGGAGTGCTTACACAGGACTACGGATGGCACTTGTGCTATAGACACAATTAGAAAAGATGGAGCTTATGATTTTAAGGAAGGCACAGGAAAAAAGAAGTAAATAAACAAATACATATATAATTACTTATTTTGAGAAGGAAACAAAATGTGCTTAGAGAATGACAGTGGATTTCCTTTAGATAGGGAAGACTGTTTATAATACTGAGTTATGAAGGATGAGAAGGAAGCAGTCTACTTATTAGCAGGAAAAGTGGGATAAGAGTACTTTGGGTTGAGAGGAAAGTGTGTTCAAATGCCCTGGAGCAGGAAAGAGCATAGCTTTTTAATCAGATGAGATCAGAAGAGTTACCTCCCTAACATCACCCGATGGCAGGAGAAATGCCCATTTAAAGACGAACTAATTGAGTAACCAAAGCTAACCCAGTAATCTGGAGTTTACTCCAAAATTGTCATTTGCAAGGGAGATAAAAATGCTCAGGAATCTGTCTCGACAGACTGACCTTGATTTCTGCTGCTAGTTTTCATTAAGACTTTCTATAGTGCTGTGATTTTTTTTTTTTTTTTTTTTTTTTTTTTTTTTTTTACTACCAAATGGAATTCTATTTTGTATCATGACATGTGCCTTTAAAAACAGGAGCGAGCTGTATTCTCAGTGGGGGAAAATGACTAGAAAGAGGATGTCTTAGAAAAAACAAAGACGCAAGCCAAGGCAGAGACCAGGCTCTTATCTGCACAACCCCAGATTCTGGTCAAGAAAAGCTCAGAGAGATCAGAGACGAGTCTTAATCTGTGATAAACAGATGGGGGGACATAGAAGGCTATTGTCTGTGATGGGGCTGGGACAAGCCTGAGGGATTGGATTTGGGGAACAGAATTTTCTAGGCCAGGTCAGGCTGCCTGACAGTGTAGTTAGTCTGAGAAGGCTTAGACTGTGTAGAACTTCTGTTCAAGACCAGGGACACACACTGGCGTGGGGGCCCAAGTTTATGGAATATATTTTTATATGTATACGTCTCTACATGCAAACATGTGAAGAACATTACACACAGATTTTTTAAAATTGTGAAGGACCCTTTCATAGCCTCAGAAGAGTTCCAGGCAAGTGACCTCATTTACTTCACAGTCCCTGTGCTCGTGTGCAAGACTCCTCATATAAGGCTATGTGACCTAACATTATTCAACAAAGAAAACAAAGGCAAAAAACAGTGACTCTCTGCTGTGGTGGCAGGGCAGGGGGTGGAGCAGAGAGACATGAGAAAAGAAATGATCAAATAGGCCAGAGTTCATTGCCAGAGAGGATATCAGGGCAAAACTGGAATATGGCTGTGGCAGGGAAAGGAAGAAGAGAGTGAATCACGTCAGACAGGTAGTAGGTCTTCTGCCTCAGCAAGGATGCTTGTGTGACTTTGGTTAGCTTCATCTGTAAAAAGGGACCATTATCATTGTTGGTAATTAGCATGTGATAGGAATACCTTAGCCTACACAAAGTACAAAGTATGATAAAATCCCTTTGGCCTAAAATAAAAAGGAAATCCCTTCACCCTTGTTCTGCTAAAAAGCCCAATAGTGAGAACAGCCTTGGTCACTTATGGAAGGGAGGAATGCTAATTTCCAGGGTCTCACCTTTGCAGGTTCCCAGTGCCCTCAGCTATCCCTTCCAGTGATCCATTCCATTGTAACACTGACTGGGATTTGCTTTCAAACCTATAATTTTCCTAAATAGAAAATTCCTAAACTTTAATTCCATCCTTCTTACTATCCCTCTGGAAGCACGTGTGTCCAAATCATATCTCATTCCCTTAGTGACTTGTGAAGTAACTTCTTCAATAAACTTCAACACAATACATTTATACCCAGATGGGAAAGGCAGGCTTCCTGTGCTGACTGTCCTTTTTAGGAATACTTTTTTATTGAGAAAAAGCTTATTGAGCATTTACCATGCTTTGGACACTGCATTAGGCCCTGGGAATACCAGTCACAACTAAGAGAAGGTCTCTTCTTGGAGATCTGTCCATCACCCAGTGGGGGTGGGGAGTACTTGGTGATCCATACAGTATGATTAGAGCTGTGCAGAGCACCATGAGGGCATTTGGAAAGAGGATCCTGGAGAAGGAAAGCAAGGAATGACTTAAAAATAGAAAATCTCAAATGCTGGTTCCAGCTGACAGGAGATCCACCCAAGGACATGCTGAGTCTTAGCACATCTTTCACATGGCAGCCTGTGGGAAGTCTCCTAGTGCAGCTTGAACAATCAAGGTGACAGTCATTGACTTGGGAAACTTGGTTTAAAAGGCTTGAGTGTTTTCTTGCCAGGATCTGATAATCTCTGAAGTCTTGCTACATTTTGGTTTAGTTTTATTTTTCAATTTCACTTTATTTCATTTTTTTTTTGAGAATAGAACTCGTATGAGAACTTAGACCTATTATCTTGCCCAGAAGAACATGATATTTTAGCCATAACATAAGAAGGGGGTACTTTATATATGTCAAGTACTCCCTGGGAGTAACTTAAACACACAATAAAAGTTCATCAACTCTTTCAGATCACTTGAAATAACATTTACAACACAAGTGAGGAGTGTTGAATCATTAGTTTAATTGCCTTTTCTAGGAGCATATACAAAATTTTCAGTTAATTTTCACTTGTCAAAGACCTATCTTATTATATGTGATTTGTCATGATGCCATTCAATAAGCAGTGTCTTCATGGACTTAATTGGGTAGAACCTAGATTGGAACTATTTTTCAGGATCCCAAATGAATGTTAGAAAAAGTGACTGCCAATTATTCGTGTGTGTGTGTGTGTGTGTGTGTGTGTGTGTGTGTGTTGCTGGGTACTGAAACACACACACACATACAAATAATTGACTAATTGAACTCAGGACCTTGCACATGCTAGGCAAATGCTCTATCACTGAGTTACATCCCCAGACCTCCAATTTATTCCTGAGCCCTACTTTGATGGAGAACAATGCATAGAGAGACTGACTTTAAGAAAGTCAAAGGCAAGACTGGCTTAGTATTGTCAGTTTTGCTTTTGGACAGTCTGGCTGCCCTCTATATTTGCAGTGATTTGGAAGTGTTAAGCTGGAGTGTTAGAACATACCTGCAATTTTAGAGTGTCTATAAATTCATTTGTATGAGATTGCATATAGCTCCACAAGAAAAGGAGGACTGGAAATGTGACTTTTTAGGCAGGGTGTGGTTTAAAATGAAGTGCTGCAGATTACTTTGAATGCATTTTATTATGGGGATCTGAATTGAAGGGCGATTGAAAAATTTGATTTTGCTGAAAGAGATGATTGTATAAAAGTATAATTCTTTTCAAATGACTGGAGTGCTGTCTTTGCTAATTAATTAATTTTGTGGTACTAGGTAGGGATTGAACCCAGGGCCACTAAGCTACATTCCCAGCATTTTAAAATTTTATTTTGAGGGAGGGTCTCTCTTAGTTACCTAAGCTGTCCTTGAACTTATGATCCTCCTGCTTCTGTCTCCTGTGTGCTAATTTGGATCAGAGTGCTTGACACTTGTTACTAGGTTCCAAATATCTATATAACCTTGGTGTTTGGACTTTATATGCCATGTTTCTACAAAGGTTGAAATGACTAATAGTCTATGGAGGTGCTAAAAGCAGTGCTGTCAATAGCTAATCTTCAGAGACTTAAAAGAATTGTTTTTACTTCCACTTTCATGTCTGTATAGTTATCTACTCAACTGCTACCATATGGCGTTTCTGTCTTCATCAATCCTATTAGCATGTTTGATTCACATGTTAAAAGTTCAAAAATAGGACTGAGGGTTTAGCTCAGTGATGTAGCACTTGCCTAGCATGTGTGCAACCCTGGGTTTGATCCCTAGCAGTGCAAAAAACAAAATAAAACAAAACCTCAAAATAAAATTAAATAATTCTGATACCAGTGTCAAGTTTTTAGATCTTTTATTTTTTTAGGACTCACCTTAAAATTATAAAAAAAAAAAACCTCTCTCATGTAACTTTAAACATTTTTTTCTGAAGAAAATTTGTAGCATCTTGGATTTATTAGAAACATACACACATATACACACACATTTTTATGCTCCTTTTATTACAAAGAACAAAACCAAAAAAGCTGCATTTCCTTTATTGTGGGTTGAAATTTTCTCCCCAAAGAGATGTTCCTAATCTCTGCTACCTAGGAATATGACCTTATTTAGAAATAGAGGGGTTGGGGATGCAGCTTGGTGGTAGATTGTGTGCTTAGCATACGAGAGACCCTAAGTTCAATCCCCAGCAGCCCACTCCACCCCCTAAAAAGAAAAATAATAATCTTGGTAAATGTAATAAAATTAATATGATGTTGTATTGGATTCGGGTGGGTACTAATCTAATAATTAGTGTCCTTATAAGAAGAAGAAATTGGACACAGATCCACAATGCTATAAACTGAGAAATAATAGGGAATGCTGAAAATTGTTAGAAGCTAGGAAGGTCAGGGATGATTCTCCCTTAGAGCCAAGAAGGAACAAGGCCCTGCAAATCGTTGAAATGGGACTTCTAGCTTTCCGAATTGTGAAAAAAGCAAGCCATCCCGTTTGTGGTAGTTCTTTACAACCCTAAGAAACTAACACATCTTCCTTCTCTTAAACGTGCATATTAGATATTAAGTCCCTGTGAAAATTGCCAGAATCAAAAATGGAGCTGTTTGTATCAAGTCCTAGGATATCAATCAATCAAGCAAGCAAGCTGGGAGTCTATGAAGAAAGGGATCTCACACATGTATGTTTGATTGAAAGAACTAGCACAAAAGACTCTTCTAGAACCACAACAACCTTGCACAAAGGCCACCACAGCTTACACACAAAGTACTTCTGCAAGGGTATCTGCCCAGCAACTGCCTTGGACTGATGTCATCCTTGTTATTGATCCTTGTATCCACGGACAATTGATTTGAAACAACTTATCTAATCTTCTCATTTCACCTTTAAAAGCTTCCTCTTGCCTCAGCCTCTATGTATGCACTCTTATTTTACTGTCACATGTATTCCCATTGACTTGTTCTGCTCTTCCTAAAAAACTAACGTTTGAGCCGGGCATGATGGCACAAGCCTGTAATCCCAGCGGCTTGGGAGACTGAGGCAGGAGGATTGCGGGTTCAAAGCCAGCCTCAGTATGGGCAAGGTGTTAAGCAACTCCATGAGACCCTGTCTCTAAATAAAATACAAAATAGGGCTGGGGATGTGGCTCAGTGGCCCAGTGCCCCTGAGTTCAATCCCCGCAATCCCTGGTTCCAACCCCCCCCCCCAAAACAAAAAACTAACGTTTGGAGAATCTCTTTCCATTTGTTGTTTAAATCAATAGTTCTTAACTCAGTGTTTGCCCCCGACACACACCTTTTTTTTTGTACTGGGGATTGAGCCCAGAGCCATTCAACCACTGAATCACATCCCCAAGCCCTTTTAATATTTTAGAGACAGGGTCTCTCTAAGTTGCTTAAGGCCTCGCTAAATTGCTGAGGCTGCTTTTGAACTTGTGATCCTCCTGACTCAGCTTCCTGAGCCACTGGGATTACAGGCATGTGCCACCGCATCCAGCTAGTGTTTGCTTTTTAAAGAGTTTATGGACACCTATGTTTATTTCTAAGCTAGGCAAGTTGGATCATACAAATGACTTCTTGTCTTATGGGACACATAGAATCCCAGAGGAGTATCAACAGCAAAAAATGAAGTCTCACTTAACTGGACTTTTGTGGAACAGCCTAAGGGATGAGTCAGGGAGGATTACGATGTTATTACCAAAGCTGGGAAATCAGACTCACAAAGTTGTGCTACTGTGTTGTCAATAACTCAGGGATTTCCATTATAAGACATTTGGTCCTCCTGGGATACCAGTGAAAAATTTGAGTTTGATTAAGTCATGACAACAAAGATTGCCTGGTTTATCTTCAGCAAATGTAGTTCCTTGGTTTGACCATTGGTTGGATGAGTTCTATAAAGAATATGGTAGGTTTTGATATAATTGTATTGTTTTGTACTCTGTGGATGGCAAGTTTCACCAATAGGAAGATGACTTATGTGTCCTCCCTGTCCAGCTGGGAACTTTTCCTGAAGTTAGGACAGGATGTACAGTATGGTTAATGATATCTGGTCTCATGATTGAAATGATAACCCATGTTTGGACTGGTGGTGTAACCTAGTGGTAGAACATGTGTGTAGCATGCACAAGGTCCCAGGTTCAATCCCCAGCAATGAAAAAAGAAAATGAATAGGAAGAAATAATAATCTATGTGTTTTGTCAAAGATCTAATTGACAACCACATTATTCTTTTTTATTTTATTCTGCAAAACTAGTCATTATTAAAACAGATAAATATATTGGCCATAAAATAGCAGAGTGAATAATCTTATAGTGGATGATAAGAACATAAGCAGCTTTGTGTAGTTTAATTTTTTAATATAACAGATTCCTAAACTTTATACTGTATGTTTAAGTCTCAATATTGTGCTCACACTTTTTTTTTCTAATCTGTAATGAATCTGGGAACTATAGGCTGGAATGATAGGATGCCTCTAGAACTCAGAATATCAACTATAATAATAAAATGCAGCTTTCTCCCTGGCCCACAGAACATGGGCTACACTATGAGTAAATATGCTAAAAAAATACAGTAATCCAGCTACAGAGATAATGAGTCCACAAAAAGGATATGGTCAAAGCAGAAGGTAAGATTCAATTAGCAGATTATATCCTAGGAGGACACCAGTGAAATCTAAATGGACACCTCCATCCTCAGTTGATCTTTTGAACTTGATTCATGTTTAAAATGAGTTATGTATTCTAGTGGCACCTCCAAATCAATGTCCTTGATTAGCACAGTTCCCAGCATGCAGCAGGTGCTGAAGAAATATTTTTGAAAGAGTGAATAAGCAGCTCAGGTGCTTCTCTCACAAACCCAATTGCTCAGAATTTTCTTTATTAGTGGATGGCACAAACATTTCAATGTTAATGCCATCTAAAAGCCTCTGAGTCAATTGATTCTTTTTTCTGACACTGCCCTTATCTCATTGATCACCATCTCAAGCCAGTTATCTACCTCCTTTTTCCTGAAAAAAAGCACTCACTGCCTGCTCTCCCTGAAAGGTGAAGATGCGGTGGTTTCTAACAGCATACTTCTAACTAGGTTAAGTTCTATCTGTCTCCTCCAAGAAGCTTGAATGTCTCCCTTTGTTAAGACACAACCCTCTACCTTATTTATTTATATTTCCCCTCAACCACACTGCATCTTACACATCTCTGAATATTGAGTTCCCAGTCTCTATCCTGTTGAGATTCAGGGGGTGATGAAGACATGGGATGAGGTGAATGGAAGGACACTACATTGGGGCAAAGGGGAGAACAATAGACACATGAAGGGTGGTCTCTGCCACCTCTGGTTGAACCTGTTCTGAGAAGCAACCACAGAGGCCATGAAGAAACAAGCACCAGGTTGAGGGATGGTACCAAGCAGATGCAGGAGCAGTTGGCTGGAAGTAGAGGAACTGAGGTGAGCAGTGTTTGTTGTAATCCACAAGTCCTTTTATAGAAGCGGATGAGTGTTCATTGAAAATAAATTAGGTTGGGCTGTGACTTAGAGGTATAGGCTAGTGCCTAGTATGCAGGAAGCCCGGGGTTCCACCCCCATGATTGCAGAATAAAAGAAAAGAGAAAGAAAGGAATCAATGTGTGAATGATGATATTTGGTGTGCACTGCCCTTGTCATGTTGATTGTTCCTCACACTCATCATCAGGGGGAGGTGTGGACTCAGGAAGGGAATGCACTGACCAACCATTACAAGAGGTTGTAATGAGAGGGGGCTGCAGTTCTTCTTTCTTCCTTGGTTACTAAATGCACCTTGTAGGGTGGAGGAAATGCTCCAGAGAGAATGGACACCCCCCACCCCCCTACCACACACACACACACACACACAGGAAGACAATTGGCATCCTGAAAAAGTCTGGTAGCTGGCCTGGAGTCTATCCTTGTCCTGGGTTCTGTGGTCATGCACTTTCATCTTAATCAATGTAACTAAAGGATTTTTTTGATACAAGTCAGGGCACCATGATAGAGCTTAGATCATGCTTCAATGTGTGTCTATTCTATTGATGACCAAGAAGCTCTGCAATAAATGGGGCATGTGATGACAGGTATACTCCTGGCTTTGAGCAAGCTCATGAGGCAGCAGGTGGGCAGGAACAAGGTGAGGCTCTGCACCCTGCTTCATCTGCAAACTACATACCAGTGTTCAGTATTGAAGCATCCTTGAAGCATGAAACCTTGAAGCATCCTGGGTGCTTTGGGACATCGGTAAAGCAAGGGACTCTTCAAAAGCCAGTGGGGGCTCTGACAGTCTCTCTCTTTAAATGGTTTAGTAAACCTTAAGCCACACCACAGTTTATTTTGATCACAGACAACATCCAAGGTTGGAGAAGATCATTCAGCCTAACAGATTTTTTTGGAAGGAGCCACTGCTCCAGGGCCTGTATAAACAAACCCTGGCAGAATCTTAGACCACGTCACTAAGATCTGGGAACTTTTTCCAGTGACACCATTGGTTAGTAATTAGATGTGGTGGACTTATTTTTATTCTCTAGGATGGTGATTCCCTGATGCTGGCCTGTGGAAAGTGTCATCCAGTGACTAAGTTATTTACACTCCATCAGGAAGAAAATGGAGACTATCGAGGGAATTTCTCCATTTAATTCAATGTATTCCTTTAATCTGAGATTATATTTTTCCTTTATATTCTAGAGTAAAAAAATAAACTTTCTTGCTGAAAGCATGAGTAAACAAATTCAGAATGCAGATTTCAAAAAAAATAATCTTTCTTCTGAAGAATCACTATCACAAAAAGCAATTAAACAGTTAAACAGTTAAAGATTTAACTCAGAGCCACTTTACCACTGAGTTGTATCCCAATCCCTTTTTGTTTTGAGACAGGGTCTCACTAAGTTTGCTTAGGGTCTCACTAAGTTGCTGAGGCTGGTCTTGAACTTGCCATCCTCCTGCCTCAGCCTCCCAACTTGCTGGGATTACAAGCAGGCACCACCATGCCCGTCAATAATTTTTTAAAAATAAGATCTTAATTGACTTTATTTTCCATTATAGAGTTGGGCAAAATTTCATTCCATAAAATAGAATAGGGATTCCCTTTAAAAGTACAAAAGAGACAAACAAATATGGAACTGGATTAAGTCTTGGATAGAAAACAAATTTATAAAGGACATTTCTGAAACAATGGTGGAAATTGAGTATGAACTGTTTTTTAGGTTGTTATAAATCATGCTAATTTTCCTTTTTTCCAGGTGTTTTACTTAGCTTTTTGCTGCTGTGACTAACTAATCTGACCAGCATAATTATAGAGGAGGAAAGGTTTATTTGAGGGCTCACAGTTCCAGAGTCTTAGTCGGTAGAAGGTCAGCTCCATTCCTCAGGGCTCGAGGTGAGGCAAGACATCATGGTGGAAGAATGTGGCAGAGGGAAGCAGCTCACATCATCAGGAAGCAGAGAGAGAAAGAGAGAGAGAGAGAGAGAGACTAAGACTCTCTGGAGGCAAATGTATATCCCAAAGCCATGCCCCAATTCCCACCTCCTCCAGCCATACCCTACCACTTCAATTAATACCATCAGGGATTAAATCACTGATTGGGTTCAGACTCTTGCAACCCAATCATTTCTCCTCTGAATTTTCCTGTATTGTCTCACATGTGAGCTTTTGGAGGACACCTCACATCCAAACCATAACACCAGGTATCTGTGTTTGGATTTGGTTTTGTTTGTTTTTGTTTTTGTCTTTTATTACGGTGCTGGAAATGGAACCCGGGGCTTCACACATGCTAAGCAAGTGTTCTACTCCGCTACGTCCCATTTCCAAACTAATTTTCTTAGATGGGACAACAGTAGTATGGTTGTGCTGACAAATATTTTATTTTTCCTTAGGGAAAGAGTATTTAGGGAGGAAATAGTTAAAATTATGCAACTTTCAAGTGGTCTGCAAAAAGAAAAGTGAAATAAAGAAAATGTGGCCAAATGGAAACATTTTGTGAATATAGATGAAGGGAATATTTATATTTATTACAATATTAATTCAGTTTTTCAGTAAGAATTTTTTCAAAAAAAGTGTGAAATTTTTTGTGAATTTTTTATTCTTAGGATAAAGATTTTTCAAAACAAATTAAAAAATTTCAGGATATAGCCAAGAAGAAAAGTTTCAATTCCTCTTAATAAATATTGTAGTGGTATGACATGTTTGGGTTGTACTCTCTCTTACCTGAAATAAACCACTTTCTTTTCTTCTTTGAGACAGGGTCTTGCTATGCTGCACAAACTGTCTTGAACTCTTGGGCTCAAGTGATCTGACTTCAGCCTCCCAAGGAGCTGAAACTATGCGTGCATGCCTCCACTTGACCAGCGTTGACCAATTTTTTTTCCAAAAAATTTTAGGTGTTGATAAACCTTTGTTTTATTCATTTATTTATATGTGGTGCTGAGAATTGAATCCAGGGCCTCGCACATGCTAGGCATGCACTTTACCACTAAGCCACAACACCAGCCCTTTGAACTATTTTAAAATAAAGTATTTTTAGAAATAAACAGTGCAACAATACCCTGTATTTCTGAAATTGTACACATATGAAATAATTGTTTTATATGAAAATAAAATAAAAATTTGAGAAAACAACATTGATTCTTCTTCTTTAACTGTTATGGGTCCAGAAATTCTGAATGTCTATTGAATGCTGCTCCAGCGCTTGGCTTGTACTATGCGATGTTCTCCAGTATTCTTTATGACATGGCACACACAGAAGATGGTGATATTTTTATGGTCAGTGGGGTGAGGCTGCTAATATCTGAAGGCGACCAGCCCAGAAGCTCTGGCTGCCCCCAGGATGAAGGGTCACTATCTTGGCACCCCCAGGAACCATCTGGGCCACACAAATGTGGCATGGTCCACAGGTTGGGTAACTCTGCTTCCATGCACAAAAGTGCTGTGTTGCTTTCAACATGATTTGAAATATTAGCTTGAAAAAAATCTATTTAGTCTAATATACTATGGATTCATACCTAGGATACTATGACTAGGTTTAGATATCCCTGTGTATTTGTGATTGCACTAAATACCAGCACAGAGACCCATCTCTCTAACATGTTCCATTTGTATCATCACTCATCCCAACACTTGTTATGATGTATCTTGAGTTGTAACAAGGTTAACAATGAGGCAGACTCCTCCAGGAGCATATGGAGCAATCTCAGAGCTAATGTTCTATCTCTAGCTTTTGATTCAGTCCAACTTGAATGAATTGAGATGAGGCAAAGAAATACCCTGAAAACAAAAGTCTTGACAGAGAAAATTAACACAGTTGAATTTAAACCTTTTAAATGAAGTATCATCTTCTGTTTAAAGCTCAAAATTCTTAAGGGCTACATGACTAATTTAAATGTGTTTTAATGTATTTCTCCATTAGTGGTCTGCTGGTTTCTTAATATTTTTGCAGTGTTGGGGTGGAACTCAACATTCTCACATGCTAGGCAAGTGCTCTACCTCTGAGCTGGACCTGCCAGCTAAGAGGCTATTCCAATGAAGAGGAAAGAGTACTGTCTGGGCTTAGAAAGGTGGTTTTTAAATCCTTCCTGGTGCATCAGAATAACCTGGTGAACACAGATGCTTGGTATGTGTATATATATATATTTTGGGGGGTGGGGGTTGGGGGCTGGGATCTAACCAAGAGCCACATATGCTAAGCATGCTCTGTCACTGAGCCACACTCCAACCCTGGACATTCTATTTTTTAAAATCACCATGCCAAGTTGATTCTAATGTGTTACCAATTACTGAGACCTAGAATCAGAAGATGCTAGTAAAATACTGAGAAGTATAAAATGTTTAGAAGCTGAGGGTGTAGCTCAAATGTAGAGCATGTGCTAAGCATGTTTGAGGAGTGGGTTCCATCTCCAACACTACCTATGAAAACCTAGGAGAAAGTGGTTATGAATGTGAAACATCGGTTTTATGAAGTAACTACAGCAGGTTCTTTTCTGGCTTCTCCTAATTTCCCAACATGGTTAGCTCATTCTGGGGTTCCTATGGTCTCATTTTTTTTTTTCTGTTGCTCAGCAAGAACCCACATGCTGCTGGGCGCGGTGGCACATGCCTGTAATCCCAGCACTTGGGAGGCTGAGGCAGGAGGATTGGGAGTTCCAAGTCAGCCTCAGCAACTGAGCGAGGTCCTAAGCAACTCAGTGAGACTCTGTCTCTAAATAAAATACAAAACAGGGCTGGGGATGTAGCTCAGTGGTGGAGTGTCCCTGGGTTCAATTCCCACGACCAAAAAAAAAAAAAAAAAAAAAAAAAGAACCCACATGCCTATGACTGGCACAAGGAAGTCTCTGGACAGTACCTCTGTAAGAATGTGTGAAGGTGCTATTGACAGAGAATGTGCTTTCTTTTTAAAGTCAAATACTACTACTTTGTCATTTATCAGTAGAGATTAATCATGGCTTTGCTTCCTCCTGTGAACTTGGGCACCTTGGAAGTTCCCTGAATTGACTGACCATCTGGATTGTGTGCCAGAGAGTAGCCAGAAAATAAAATCATTGAACCATTGCTTAATTCCAGACTCATATTCCAACTTCTTTTTTCATAAAGTGAATTTGATGATCAAAATAAAAACATGGAAACAAGATCATCCCAAAGTCCAGAATAAAAGTACAGATTTGATGCTGAGGTCTACAGGATTCAATTAACCTGATCTTGGAGAAATTAAAATCATGAGGTTCAGGTATCCTAATAAGGATGACGATGACAAGAATGGTGACAGCTAACACTATGCCTATCAGGATCTAACTGAAACTACCTGTTAGTCCCCATTCTAAGAGCTTTATACCCACTCACTTATCTAATTTTCTGTACTATTGTGGAAGTTAAGTATTATTATCATTCCCATTTTGTAGATGAGGA
This sequence comes from Glaucomys volans, assembly GCA_020662805.1. NCBI lineage: Eukaryota > Metazoa > Chordata > Mammalia > Rodentia > Sciuridae > Glaucomys > Glaucomys volans. Next base: position 27,807 of record JAJEJO010005289.1, on the reverse strand, counting down.
AGCTGAAACATCGAGAGGCTGGTTCTAGACTTGATTTTGCCTTTAATCATCTGTGTGAGTGTAACTGTAACACTTGGCCTCCTGACTTCTCGATTTTCTGGTTGGATTAGTGAATCTTCATGAGTGCTTTCTACTTGATGGTTCAGTAACTTTGTGAGTCATTAATTCCTAATGCTCTTTGATCTCCTGTTTCATTTAACCAAGACAATCCATTTCTTATTGATTTGGTGACTTACTCTTTTTCTTTCTATCCTTGCCCTCCTTTGTTTTCTATCAGTCTCTGTTCCCATTCCTTCAAGCTCTTCCACATTTTGACAAACTTCTCTTCTAGATGTAGATGGCTTGTCTACATACATCAACACTAGAGTTGAGGGCTGCTATTTAGGAGCCAAATTCAAGTCTTGGAACATTAGTGAGTCAAATGATGCCATTTTCCTGAAAATAACTTGGTGTTGGAATGAGTGAGAAAAGGATGAAAATGACAACAGGAGCTGAAGTACCGTTTGAGCCATGACACCTCAGTGTAAGTTACTTCCTCCTTTTAGACTATCTTAATGAGTATTGACCATATAACTGCTACGATGATTCTTGGGATTGAAAGAATGATATTCACAGCATACTAACACATGAATAGTGATGCAACTAAAAAGGTCAGAGTTTCCATTCTCCTTCCAAATTTGAGAGGGTGGACAATGAAATTGGGAAAGTAGGACAACAAATACTCAAGAAACTTCAGAGGACTGAGGTTTTCTGTTTATTCTAAAGAGCTAGGGAAACACTGGACAGTGATTTATCCCAGAAAAACAATAGTTTAAAGGATAATCTAAACATACAATAGCAGATTTCTGAAACACTCAGGTCTTTTCTCTGCTTTGCCATTGGACTCTTGAAATGTATGGTTTTCTATTCTCCATCTGCAAGTATGAGGGTTCCCATGGTCATTATATGAAGAAATTACATAAAAAGTCCAGATAGATAAGGGAAAATATTCTCAGCTATGTATGCCCACCTGGCAATTCTAACACTCAATTCTCTATTTTACATGAGACCATAAAGTTTGTGGATTCTTCCAAGTATTCAAGTGACTCACATCAATGAAGGCGGTAAAGATGTTGGGCCAAAACACCATCGGAAACATCTTTGTCAGCAGGGAGCAGAAGTTATATTAATTAAAATGTACTGAGAAGGTACAGGGTGCACTCCCAACGAGTCACAAAACTATTTTAATCCTAATTAAGGATGTTCCTTCCTGGCATTTTGCAACATAGGGAATTAGAATAAAAAAGTTTGTGGCATTTCTAGAGGTAAGGTCAACAGACTCAGATTGGATCCCTTTCACTAAGCTGGGCATATTTTGATAGACAGATACTATTTTAATGAATTGATATTTATTCAGTCTCTTCTCTAGGTTAGGAAAAGGTTTAGAGTGAATGGATCTTGGGATTGAGAAATAATCACTGATCCTATAAAGGAAGAGTATGTGGAATGGAGGAGTTCTCTCCATACGGGAATACTGCCATGCTCTGGGACCATTGCCCTGGGGGTCTGGCAGCTCTGCACAGACACTTGATAAGATACCAATATATCCTTTCCCAGAAACATAAGATACCATCAGGAGTTTTATCCTTAGATAAGTTCATTAACCAGGGTAATTTGGTGGTTTGTTATAGAAACTTAGTATTTTCTATATAGATTTAGAAAATCTGATGAAACCATGGAGAAATTTCCTCACTGTATCTCATCACACATAGGCTGATGACAATCTTTGGACATGACTGTGAGCTGACATTTTATCCCTTGTCAAGAATTTTATCCATGAACACTTTCAAGCATTAGTGAGTGAATACAATTTTCATCATTGGAAAAAGCAAGTTAAATAATTCAGGGCAAATAAATAAGAGGTAGCCTCATTGTCCTCTGGATTTTGCATTCCTGGTAAATCATTGATTTTCAAATGACAGATGCTATGCTCATCTTCCATGTCTGAAAACGACTTCAGAATAAAGAATTTGGGTAAAACTCAGAGATTAGGTGTGAGAGCTCCTTAAAAAGACTTTCCTGAATGAGAAAATAAAAGATAAAACCATATTTTTTTGATTCATAATGATGTAGAATAGTGGTGGTGTGTTTTTGAAAATACATTTTTTTTTTCAATTTTGAAACTGGAAGAGCATGTGAATAAGAATGGTTTGTGTTGGCACTAGCAGAATTGACATTTGGAAGAGGGGAGAGAAGCTAGATTTTAGCTGGAGAACTAGATCCTGAGCTTTCTTAGTTTTACCAGAAAGCAGCAAATGCAATAGGTCTCGCCCTACCACCCATGTGTACCTTTGGTTAATACTCTCTAGACCAGAACCCAGGAAATAATAATATGTGACATAAACATTAATTTGTATGTATAACTCTGTCCATTAAAAGACCAATAAACAGGCTGCTTAATAGGACATTATGCCACAGATTACTTTAATCGGCTCACCATATTGATTTCTGAGCATTCTCAGTTTGTTTATCAGAACAAAGTTTCATTTTTTTCTAATTACTTTGACAATTTGTTTCTATGTTCCATGGCTTTTGCAACTTATAGTTTACATTGTAGGAAATTCTCTGCCACAATTAATAGCAAACTGGTTATCACAAGCAGGTTTAATATGATCAAAACAATACTGACCAACTTCACGTTGGTAGAAAAAAAATTAGAGATGCAAAAAGATGGATAGATAGATGTAATATGGTTGTAAGAGGGATATTTGCCTGGATTCAATCTAAATACATCTCAAAAAATTGTAAAATAGGATCTACCAGCTAAAACTAATGAGCACAAAACTGCATTGATTTGGCCCAGGGTGGACAAATAGAACATCTGGCATATTTGGCACCAATGACACAGCTGGCATTGTTGGAAACGTTTCTGCAGAAGGTACAGATGCAGAAATGGGAGAATTGGTACAAACAGTGCAGATGGAACAGTTGGAACAGATGACAGTGGGCAGAGCTGGCGATGCTGGCACAGGTGTCATAACCTCAACAGCTGGCACAAGTTGTGACAATCCTGGGATTTCTTAGTACAAGGCACATGTTCATTTTGGCTTTGGCTGCAGAGAGATAAGAGCATTTTATAATTAGTAAATGTGCCATTTAAAAAAGAACTTTTTCCCCCTCCATCCTTAAGGACATCCACCTCCAACTGTTAAAGCTTGGAATGTAGAGCATTTTTGCAAATTAGAATTTCCCCGAGAAAGTCATAATTGATAAATACAGATTTCATAGAAGAAGCAATTAGATATTTTGTTCTGGTATAGATAAAATTCATGAATGGAATTTCTCCATAGGAGTTTTGTTGGGAATAAAGGTCAGATTTTTGGAAGTGAAAGTACACTTTGCATTTAAACAAAATTTATTTGTTATCAAATTAGAGATTTGTTTGTTTCTGAAGTACAGTGAATATTTCTCATGTACATGAAATTTCTGTAGAATCACACTCAAAGATATGGCATGGAATTGGAAACCTGTCTATGGAACAGGTTGGGAATAGAGAAAAAATACTGGAATATAAAATATGGAGAAATCATGATGTTGCCACTTTCAAATACCAATGGGACTTGGCTCCAATTTCGTCTAAAATGCTTTAATTTGGGGAGTGAATTAAAAATACAATATAGTATAATCTTTTATGTAATGACATTTAATACCAGATGAAAAGTTGAAAGAACAAGGCAACTTGTTGGTGGCTAGAAATTATTCTTTTCTTATAATGTTTTTATTGTAACTAAAGTATATTCTTATCCTGGGGAAACCAAAAACTAATATTTAATTGTCAAATAATAAAATCTTGACAAGAGATTAAGTAATAGGTTCTTAATTTTTAAAGTCCTTTGAGTTTTTCTTTTTCTTAGTACTTTTTTTTTTTTAACCTAGGGTGCTTTACCACTGAGTCACTTCCACACCCCTTTTTACTTTTTATTTTAAGACAGGGTCTCACTAAGTTGCTGAGGTTGGCTTTGAGCTTCTGATCCTCCTGCCTCAGCCTCTCAAGTCATTGGGATAACAGGCCTGCACCACCATGCCCGGCCTAGGTTCTTAATTTTTAAGAATATTCTCTTGAACATAGTAGGTGCTCCATAATCTGGTTGAATAAATGAACCTACAGTCTAAAAAAATGTTAATATTTAGAATTTTAAAACATCAATCATCACCGTTGGTATTAATGACTAATCTTCTATTGGGAGGAAACAAAGCAAATCAGTCCTCAGTCTTCCTTAAGTCCTCAAATTTTACACATACAAAAAAAGAAAACAATAATAATTTACACACACATTTTAGCTGTCTTCCTTCCCCCAAAGGACAGCATAGATGAGAAAAAAGAGTTGGATGCTATCAACTTTATATCCCCAAGAAAATTCAAAATTCTTCAAGTTTTCCAGTTCATCATGAACCAAAATGAGCATAATAAATCAGTTTCCATTCATGATCAATGAAAACAGTGAATGTTTTATATGTATTCTTAGACTTTGGGGAAACCACTACAATAAGGGTTAAGTATTTCTTACCGGATGTCAAGTCTATGGCCATTAAAAACATGCTGTCTTTGTCTCCAGATGGCCCTGCATATTGTTACCTATATTTAATAAAAACAACTGCTTAAAGTCATTTAAACATATCTGATTTCAATTTCTCTGTCACTTCTATTTTGTTGTAACCTCATGTTGAACCCAACTAAATTATTCTTGTTATTCAGAACTTTAGTTCTATCACTTAACTTTTATTTTTTAAACTGAGTTCACAAAAATGTTTCTGCTTAAAACACATAAAATACATTAATGTGTTAACTGTTTTTTTGCGACACAGAGCAAGTAGGAGATGGAAGAGGAGGCATGAAGTCTTACTGTTCCCTCTGGGCACAAAGATGATGACAGATGGGTCAGTTCTCAGGAACAGGCTGGAAATGTCCATCTTCACTTGGTTGAAACACCACTTCATGGCTGAGCCTCAGATGAACATTGCTTCTAATCAATAAGTACTTTATGGAAAATGATCAATTCAGGGGTCTAACAAATAGGGGTACTTCCAGGCTGTGGCATTTGAGAGGTCGGCAAAAGTTTTTCTGAAAGATGAAGATGAGGGTGAATCATTCCTTTGAGCCTCTGCCTTCTTTGGGAATTAAATGAAAATTAAACATGAAAGATGCAATCTGCTGCAGCAATTTGATTCCTCTATCATTGTCCCAGCCACTGTCTATTTCTAAGCACATTGAACTTTCCAATTTATTGGCATCTCATCTTATGTAAATATCCTTTTCCTTCTCTTAGCTCCAAGACATCAGGATGTGCTTTTATTCCACCCTTCAAACAGTTGCTCCACATTATGCCTCTCCGCTGTCCCTGGAGGGCTTTGAAGAGCTATGTGAGCTGGGATTTGTGGGGGTAGGGTGTGAGTGGGGTTCTTTCATGTGGAGCAGCTTCTCATCTCTGCACATGGTAACTTGGGATGCATATTTTTCCTGGGCTTAAAAAAATATGTTATGTATATCTGTTATGTTGGAGAGGTAGCGAACAAAAATAAAGTATAACCATCTGACAGAAAACCATTTACAATTGCAAAACAAAAATCAAGGGAAATTTATACATTAATTTCAGAACTTGAGAAAATTTGATATTCAGACATCATCTCCTTCAATCTTCCCCACATTCTCCTGATGTATCAACCACAGTTCCTAAGACTCCAGTCCCAGCTCCTCTTCGGAGTCATGCACATTAGCTCATGCATCCAGTATAGCACCAAGGTGTGTTAACAATGAGCTTTATGTGAAGGCTCCTTTGTGCTTCACTGTGGAAGACTGTGTGATGACAATCAAGATGCAATGACAGGGGCTGGGAGTGTAGCCCAGTGGTAGAGCACTTGCCTAACATGCATGGTGCCCTGGGTTCAATCCCCAGCACACACACATAAACACACAAAAGATGTAATGACTCAGCTATAAAGGGAGCCACTTTCATTGGAAATGAGAAAGGAGGGAGGGAGATACAGATAAACACTAGATGGACATATATGTATATATACACACACACATATATATATACACACACACATATACATATATATGAATATATATGTATATATTCATTTAATGGAATCAGAGTAGTCCTGTTTCATTGTAGCTTACACTTGAGCTTATTATTGGTAATCTGTGAATCTTGCAAACAAATCAAGATTTAAGCTATCATCTATTTTCCAAAAATGTTGTGCTGATATCTATCATTGTGTTGTGTGAATAAACAATGAAATGTAGTGTGAATACATCTACTCTTTTAAAAATGTTTCAGTGTGAAAAAATGTAAAACATATAAAAGAAGTAGATAGGGTATTGATTCAGGTACTCATCACCTCATTTAACAATTACTAATGTTTTGCTAATTTTGTTTCATCTTTCCCCTGCTTTCTCCTCCTTTCCTAGAGTATTTAGAGCAAATTCCAAAGTCATTTCACCCTAAAAGACTATATAACATTCATTCCTAACCAACAAGGGCAACTTCTCAGAACTATAATAAACAAAAATAACAGTCCAGTGTTCCTTCAACATGAACTCATTTTTTTTTTTTTTTTTTT
>JAJEJO010005289.1:0-21104 GCA_020662805.1 Glaucomys volans | reverse complement strand
ACTCCACCACTGAGCCACATCCCCAGCCCTATTTTTTGTATTTTATTTAGAGACAGGGTCTCACTGAGTTGCTTAGGGCCTTGCTAAGTTGCTGAGGCTGGCTTTGAACTTGCGATCCTTATGCCTCAGCCTCCCAAGTGCTGGGATTACAGGCGTGTGCCACCTCGCCCGGCAACATGGACTCATTTCTAATCCATCTCTGGAGTCCCCTGCTTGTCTCAGAGGTGGTTTTTACAGTTGGTTTGTTCAAATCAGGACCCAAAACAAGATTCTGGTTATGTTTCTTAGTTTTATTTTCTGATTTTTTTCATTGTATTGATTAGTTAGATGAAACAGGTCCTCAGACTGTTTTCCATTCTAAGTTTGGCCAACAGCTTGCATATAAAAACATTTATAGCCTAGCCTCCTAATCCACTGGATCTCCTGTAAACTGGTATTTAAATCTCTAGATTTGATTAGTTTCAGGTGCAATTTTTAGATAAGAACACAGCATAGTTGGTGCTGTGTACTTCTTGTTGCATCACTTTATGGGGAACATATAATCTGATTATTACGTTTTTAGTGGTGTTGAGATTGTTCAGTGAGTTCACATGGTATATATTCTTGATCTTGAAGACTATATTCATCTATTCTCAAGCTTCTTTCCACATATGGATATTGCTAATTTTCTCTCGATATCTTTGTACTGAGATATAAAATCCAGTTGTTTTAGGAATTTTCTTGCCTAACTGAATTTAACTAATTTGTTTTCATTATAAACAAATATTCTTTGATATTCATTTTATTAGCAAGCTGTCAATGGGCAAATCAACTTTAAATACACACACACACACACACACACACACACACCTGGAGTTTTTCCATAGCATGTTTTACATGGACTTTTCTTATCTATATATCCTTGGAGACTAAATTGAAATAATAACATGATTTGTGTGTCCAAATGCACAGGCCATTTGTAGGTTGACTAATGAATAATAGATTAGAGTACTGAATGATCAGTTAGCAATTGCAGAACTCGGAGTGAATATTTGTAGTCTGGTTAATTCCAGCTATTTTGCAAAACAAGAACAACAACAACAAAAAAAAACAAAAAAAAAAAACTTGGTCAACTATTCACTGATATGATCATTTCAATATGATAGATGGTACATGACTTACTTTTTACTTCAAATCATTGGTAAAGAAATAAAATACATGGAAGCCGGACGAGGTGGCGTATGCCTATAATCCCAGCACTTGGGAGGCTGAGGCAGGAGGATAGCAAGTTCAAAGCCAGCCTCAGCAACTTAGCGAGGCCCTAAGCAACTCAGTGAGACTCTGTCTCTAAGTAAAAAATACAAAAAATAGGGCTGGGGATGTGACTCAGTGGTGGAATGCACTGGGTTCAATCAAAAAAAAAAAAAAAAAAAAAAAAAAAAAAAAAGAAATAGATTATTGCTGAAATAATAAAATCAAAAGTTTATGTAATTAAGTATTTACTAGTCATTTCAAATATTTTAAATTTTTTTTAAAATTTTAGATGGACATAATATCTTTATTTATTTATTTATTTATTTTTATTTTTTATTTTTTTGTGTGGTCCTGAGGTTGGAACCCAGGGCCTCACATGTGCCAGGCAAGTGCTCTGCCACTAAGTCACAGCCCCAGTCCCTCAAATATTTTAATATTTGAAATTCTTAGTGTTTCTTTGAAAATGTGCATGTTAATGTCTTTGGACTAGGATTAATGAACACAAAATTGCATGTTTTTCCAGTGATAATTAATAGTAACTATAGACAATCTCAGTAATAATAAAACATTTCAAGTTTTAATGAAATATTAATTAGGAAAAATGTCTTATTTTTGTCTGAGGATTGAGGTTTCATTTTTATAATTTCATTTGCTCATTACTATAACCTGACAGGAAAAGACATTTGAACAGATGAGAAAGATGAGAGAGGGAGAGATCAAATACCTTAAGCAAGGTTGTAGAACCAACAAAAGACAAAGCTAGTTATCAGGGTCAATGCTCAATTCCATTTGGACTCGTTTTATTTTGTGCTGGAGAAAACATTTACCTTACTTTTACCTACAGATCTTCTGAAGCTGGGCCTGTCCAAAGCACTGGGAAAGATTCCAGTTTGAGAATATGGTACCTGCTTCAGGGTTTCAGGAAGCTTTGGTGTCAAAAGCTTTCCATAGTCTATTTCCAATTTATCTGAAGGAGGACATTTGTTTACCTTTATTATTCTTGTCTCTCTAAGATGTCTCCATTTCTAACCACTTCCCCTGTTTTTACTGTCAGGAGAGCTGGAATTTTATGTGGTCTTCTCCTTTCTGTTGCTTCATTTATGAGAACAGAAAAAACAGAAAAAGTGTTGTGCCTTGGAGAGAGGCAAGGTACAACACTTTTGTAAAATGTTCACAAGATCCTCTAATGGGATTCTCTCCCTCCAAAATATGACAGTTTTCCCTGGCAGCCATCTTTTTATTATAGTTTGTTTCTTTTTCCTTCCTAATGTTTGTACAACCTATGTTGGAAAGGATTTCTACATTAAACTCTGCAAATTTTCAACATGACTTCTGGCAGATTTGATTAAACAAAACAAGGCAAAACAAAACAAAAACTACTGTCTTTCATGTTTTCCTGAAATGTAAAAAAATACATTTAATTAGAAATCATTCTGGTTTAATATGTTTAAGTGTAGATACACATTGTTTCTTTTAAGAGGTTTTCCTAATCTTATGATAAGAACCATGACTGTTAAAATTAGGAAGTAATATTTTCTCATTGATTAGTATCTCATTTGGGGGTCTTTGTACTGGATATGGAGAAAGTATATGGTGCTTTTGAGACAATTTCAAAAATGGATATAGGGAAAAATTTAAAACTAGGAATTACTAAGCCCCCCCCCCCAAAAAAAAAGAAACAGTCTGAAAAACAAGCAGGAAAACCTGTTCAAAGTTCTATGGTTTGTAATCATAAAAAAAAGATTTTTCTAGTCATTTCATTCACTTAAAAAACAATGTAGAGCTGGAGATATGGCTCAGTGGTAGAGCTCTTGTCTATCATGCCTGAGGTCCTGGTTTCCGTCTCTAGCACTGGGAAAAACAAAGCAGAACAAAACAAAAAAAAGCAAGTGAATTATATTTTAATTATGACAACAACAAAAAAACAGAGATAAAAGGAAAAAGTCTTAAGAGGAGTTGTTTAGCTCTCAGAGTGTGATTTGAAGAAACTCTTGGAATCTTTAAGAACAACAAAATTTACAAAAAACAATCATTGATCTTTGATGACTGGAACATTGAGAAGCTAGGCTGCATTTTAACCTCCCTGAATCTAAACTCTCTTTGCTTTTTAGCATCCCCTGTTTGGGTCCACTCCCTCAATAAAGTTGAGTTCCTTTTTATTATCTGACTTAATTTGAGTCATTTCTTCTTTCCTCTTCCTCTTCTCAATCTGCATCTTCACAATGACAGACTGCATTCAATAATTGCTGTCTTTTGTAATTGTTCTATCTCCAAATTGGCTGATTAGGGGAGAGACACAGCTGTCCATCAAAAGGGTGTAAAGTGGCTGAAACAGCCATCCCCTGAGCTGGAGAAAGTTAATTGCACTTTTTGAAGCTATCCTAGTAGATCAGGCACTGAAAAGGGTCCCAGGAATCCCTGTTAGTGCTATATTTTCCCCTGAGCATGTCCATTTGTAACCTGGAAAAAAATGTAGTAAACAGCATGTTAATTAGATTTTCAGATTAAATTAAATCAGGAAGCTCTGGAAACACACCAGTGAATAAAGAGAAGTGCTCTACAGGTTTTCTGAGGTTAAAAATATGGAAAGAATCAAATGAAATGAGAATTAATTCAGACAGGTATAAGTCCAGTGGTCTGGGGGGCAGGGGAAGCTGCAAAAGTTAGCAGCAAGAAGGGAAAATCCAGAAAATAGTAATGCCAGAAAAACCAGGGGGAAAAGGAAAGACAAATTAGATGTGTTTGCAATATGCCATGGAAACTAATGTGATTTGGGGCTGTATGTGTGGAGACATCACATTGTGGAAGAGGTAGAGTAATTTAGTGAATTTGGCAAAAACACACCTGGAATATTGTGTTGAGGTCCTCGTATCTTGGGAGCAGACAGATATAGAGGAGCTAGAGGGAAATCAGCATAAAGCAACGAAAGTGATTAGTGTGTGATGGGCTGATATATGAGAAAAATGGACAGTGTGATTTGGCAAAAAAAGAGTAACAAGAATGGAGCATTTAAAGTTAAGAGTATTTTCCTTATTTTTTTTTTTTTTGCCTATAATACTACTCAAGAATTATTTAAGTATAATTAGAATTAAAGTATGTACTGGAGTTTAAATTGGAGGACCAAAATTTATAAGAAACAAAACTTCTTGAAAATAAAACCAGGAGATGATTAAAGTATCTCTTTAGGGGAGTGAAAGGAAAAAGGAAGGTCATGGCTGAAAAATATGAGTTTACATTGTTATCATACTTTTCATTCCAAAGCTATTAAGTTTGCACTGACCGTGACCCTTCAACACTGAAGAATTAAATGGAACTGCCATCTATCAAAACTTCAGAAATCTTCCTAGATGCCTGTTTCTTTACAAAGTTCCTCTCAGAAGTGGCCATTAAAAAAAAAAATTGGTTTTAGCATATTTCCTATACAAATGCTATATTAGGTGTCTTGGACTTTCCTTCCTTTTTGGTGCCCCTAATATCTGCAAAGGCAGTAACCAAATGCAACAATTGATCTGCCATAGTATGTCTATGGGTGGCTGGTGGCTGTCATTTAATCTGACAGTTGACTTCTGGTAGCACAGGAAAGATAAATGTAATTTTTAAAAAAATCTCAGAATGATAACTGGAGGAGCAGCATTTTGTACTAGCTAATGAGGCTAATTTGTTCTTAAAATACAAGTTGCTGTGCTTCTAAATTAAAATTCACTTCTGATGTAAATACAGAAGATATAAAAACGGAGAAGCAATGTATGCTGTATTTTTTTTTAAGTTTTGCAATTTGGAGCCCATTCTGAGAGGAACTGTTAGAAGATGATTTTATTCTGGAAATTTGGGGAGATTGGTATTTCTTGGCTTCAAAGACTTGGAAGGATTAACATTAGTTTTATAAGAAAGAGGAGATGGTGAGATGATTTCTTCCTAACTATAGATGGTAAAGGACCTTGTCCTAGAGATTATTTTGTAAATCATGATTCTCAACCTTTCATCTGGAAAATGAACTTGGGGGAGTGCATTACTTTCAAAGTAATTAAATAGTGCACCGACAAATGGTTTATTAACATTTTGACATTTAATTAAATCTGCCTGAAAGAAAGTTCTTATTCCTAAATCAAAGGGGTTCTCTTCTTCCTCTTCACCGTGGTGGGGAAGGTCATTATTCTGGTGAGGTCTTCCTGTAGAAGAAGGTTTTCTTATTGTTTTCTTTTTGATTGCTACAAAAACCAGAGCAGAGTCTTTAGATAAATTAAAGCAAACCATAAAAGGGAAGACCTTAAACTAAATGGCATTAATATTCCAAATACTCTTCCATCAGCTATTTAAAATAACAGTTTGGACCACATTTTAGAAGAGATTAATACTCTCTTAAAATGGGACAATAACATTTAATGTCTAAGCTAACAGATTATACAGAGCAGTTATCTGTAGTCTCGTTTAACATCTAGTTCATCTAAGGAATTTATGCTACCCTTTTACCCCAGGCTAAGCTTAATTTTTTAGCATATAACAGAAAAACTATCTTCCCTAGCCTTATTTCCATATAAGTTCAGATCATTGGACAAGGAAAAAGCTGTGCTATTTATGTGACAGAATTCATGAATTTTGTCTGAATTTGAATTGATCCCCAATATATAAACTTTTCCCTACCCAATACCAATAATTCATGTTAAAACAATTAAAATCATTACTTAAAGCAACTTAATTTGCTCTTCACTGACAAATCTTTGTCTCTGTAACAGACCAGATGAAAGCCACCACGCTTTTAAAAATAGGAGCACCGGAACTAAAGATTTATTTTTTCCCTTTCCATCTAGCTTTGGCAGTTTCTTTAAAACTTGCTTCCTTCCTCTACTTTTTCTTCTTTACTTTAACATTGTTGGAAAATGCTGGAGTAGCCAATAAAGTTGGAGGAAGAATCTGCCATAGGAAAGTAAGGAAAGATCTTTGTGCAGTCTAGCCTGCATTTGAAGGTACTCATGTGTTAGACATGTTTTCATCACCAAATGAAAACTCCTCAGGACAGCCCCCAAGACCCTGCCTGCTATGGCAGCTGTCCACATCCCCAATTGTGTGAGGTACCACTGTCCTCCTGAGTCCACTCTGCCTGGCATGTTTTCCTCTGGCTTGAATGTCATGCTCTTTTTCTGCCTAAAGGACTTCGCACATACTGTTCCTTCTACATCCTTCTCGTAACTCAAGTGCTGTTTTTTTCCCCTATTTTGGTGTCAAAATCAATGCTTCAGAAAACATGTTCCCATGTATTCAATCTCAAACAGCCACAGGATGCCACCTTCACAATATGTTCTCTAGAACAGCACCCTGCTCCTGTTCCCTCATGTCTGCTCCTCCTCCTCTTTCTCCATACCCTGCTTGCTTTGTCACCTGTTTATTGACTGTTCCCTCCCCTAAAATGCACATTTCTTAAAAGCAGAGGACTCATCTGCTTTACTCTTGGCATTTTCTCCAGTGCTGAGAAAAATGCTTTTCCCCTAAAGTTGGTCCAATGTTCCTTAAATGGTGGGCAAACTTTTAAAGAAATACCTCATCAGACATTTTAAAAGTCATTTCTATTTGTAGAAAGGGAGGGGGAAAGAGACATTATAAAAATGGTCTTAGAATATACTCAAGATGTGTGGTTTTTGTTTGTTTGGTTGGTTTAGTTTTGATTTTGATGCTGGGAATTGAACCTGGGCCTCTTGCAGGCTACACATGGGCTCTATTACTGAACTATACACCCCCAATCCCAAGGTGTGTTTACTAACTGCAGCTACATTGAGATATCATAACACAACAAAGATAGTCAACTTAAGTAAACTCATCTGACTATACAAAGGGATGCCAGGGTTCTAACCACAAAAAAGGCAACAAATCACTAGTTTGGGTTCTTGTAGATGTGAAGGAATTGGAGAACTAACAAAACAATATGAGCTCCAAGGCCCTTGAGACCAAGAATCTTTGTTTCAGTGATTCTTGGCGATCCTCTGAAACCACTGTAGGACATAGAACACATTCATAGCCTGTGAGATGGGGTGTTAGGTAAACATAATAACCACTACACTACAGAAACTTGTGAACAGAGAGAAATGGAATGAAGTACAGATGCCAGAGAAACGCCAGTGGGAAAGATGTCACATAGGTTCCATTCTCAAAGAACATAACCAGCACAAGGTTTCAGAAAATGTCCCTGGGCCTTCCCAAATCACTGAAGTCTGAAAGGAGAAATTAATCTGTGGATACAAATGAAAGAACCTAGGTGTGTTTCAGGTGCATTCAGAAAACAAAAACTGCATCCCCCTAGCCCAATAAGTCTAAATGCTCATAAGGACTCCTGGTCAGCCATGCTATGATTACAGAGGAAATCTTGACCAGGTTCATTGTCACAGGAGCAAGGAGCAAAATCTGTCTATACAGCAGCAATGGCTAAAATGTCCTTTCTAAGGGACAAGTGTCATCTAAATGCTGTATAAATATTAACTCCTGAAATCCCCATCACTACCTCTTGAAGAATGTATTGTTAGTGTCTTTAGTTTTGCAGATAGGGAAACTAAGACACAGAAAGGAGGAGCAATTTCCTCAAGATTAATCAGGAAGAAGCCTATATTTGAATCTTGACATGTGGCTCTAGGGCCAGTAGAGACTGATATCTCTCATCTCTGACATTATTATTTGTCCTTTACTTTCAACATTGTGGATTGGATCTGAGGTCTTATGAATGCTAGCAAGTGCTCTGTCACTGAGTGATATCCCCAGTCCCTGAGCTCTTTGCTTTAAGGAGAGAGGTTTTTGCAGCCTGTTATATCCTGTTATCTCTAAAAGTAAGAAAACTAAAGTCAAATGTTAGTGACTAATTTAAGGCCCAGGGCCTTAAAATGCTTGAGAATCATGATAGAATGTATAGGGATTGGGGGTTTAGCTCAGTAGTAAAGATGCACAAGGCCCCGGGTTTAATCCCCAGCACTGGGGGGAAAAAAAGTAGTGATCCAGATATGCCTCAGCTGCTCCAAAGGGGTTTGATAAAAAGGAGCTTCTTTCTCAGGTGTTGCAATGTTTTGTCCACATAGAACACAACAAAATGCATTTATGATGTTCTGAATAAGGTCCCCTTGACGTCTTCTTTTGCTGCCCTCCAAGTGATGCTTGATCTTAGCACTTGTCCCACGGGTCTTGCACATACTAAGAGAGATGGTACTGCAGAGCAGAAAGGACATAGAGGTGCAAAGTGACAGTCCTGGATGTAAAGCCTGACTCTACCTTTTATTAGCTGCCTGATCGTCGACAAATGATTTCACCACTCAGTGCCTCCTTTTTCTCATCCATGAGATAAGGTTAGGAAGACTTATCTTCCAGAGCTATTGTGGGCATTGTTAATGAAATAAGACATGAAAATGTCTACCTCAGGGAAGGCATTCAATAAGTGTTAGCTCTCTCTCCAAACAGACCAAATCCCTACCTGTAAGCAGCTGAAATTGTGTTCAAGATCTTGCATGGTGACTGGGCATGGTGGTGTGTGCCTGCAGTTCTGGCTACTCAGGAGGCTGAGGCTTAAGCCCAGGAGTTTGAAGTCAGCCTGAGCAACATAGTAAGGCTGCATGCCTTAATAATATAATGATGATAAGGATAAGAATAAGAATAAGAATAAGAGGAAGAGGAGGAGGAGGAGGAAGAAGAAAAAGAAAAAGAAGAAGAAGGAAGAGGCTGATGATGGGGAGGAACTTGGGGTATAACTCAGTGGTAGAACTCTTAGCATTTGTGAGGAACTGAGTTCAATCTCCAGCACAAAAAAAAAAAAAAAAGAAAAAAGAAAGAAAGAAAGAAAGAAAGAAAGAAAGAAAGAAAGAAAGAAAGAAAGAAAGAAAGAAAGATCTTGCAAGGTGTCCACATTTTTTCAGAAGGGGACATGGAACATGAGAATTTACCAATCTGCATTTGTGTGACAGTAATGAAGACCACAGAGCACAATTCTAAGTCACTAAAATCCATGTCAGTATTATAATTTTCACATCAGAATTATTATTAAAGGTACTGTTCTAGGGATACAGGTATCTGATGAGTGATGACAGGGAACAATACCTACTCTGATGGCAATAAGAGAGTTAAGGCAATTAAATTGGATTTTACCCCTTCAGAATCCAACATTTGTTTCTCAAAGTACAGTGAGTTACACAGATAGCACATAATGTACCAATAATGAAAATAACTCTGTGAACAGCACGGAAGTAAGTTGGGGCTACTTCCACCCACACAGAGATGAATTTTATGTGCACAAGCCCAGTGGAATATAAATGAATTGCTGTATATGAGAAATAAAAAAACAAGAGGCTGAGACTCTGGGGCATACCTTAAGAAGAAACATGAACACATTTTCTAATCTCCATCTCTCCAAAGAGCGAGCATGGAGACAAGGATTCCCTCCTTGCAGGGGTCAAACTGATTGTGATAAATTCTGTGCATGGTGTGAATGAAAGCTTGCCTTTGGAGGCCCTCAGTATGGACAGCCTCTGGTTCTCATCACATCTCTCGATGTCCTCCTGTGTGTCCTTATTCAGGGCACGATTCACTGGCAGCAGGTGTTTGTTCATTTTGATAAATGTCAGCTTCTTAACATTCGCTTTGGAGAGGGAAGGGTGACAGACTGATCCTGCCCTCACTGAACTGAAGGGCCTTCCACAGAGCATGCCGAGGGAGAGCAGCTTATCCACCATCAGAGTCATGTGGGCTGGAGCTGGCTCTGGCCTCCTCTCCTCTTGTCAGTTAGGGACGACTCAGCACCCGCAGACATGCTCCAGATGTCCTGCCATCATCTGGCTGATGTAGACTCTGGGGAGCCCCCAGTCTCCCATGATATGCGAAGAGACAGGAAGCCGAAGGCTTCCAAGTGGTGCCCCCGGGGGGTTTCAGAAATGTACTAATGCACTAATTGAGTATCACTGTTCTCCTGTCTATCATGCTGCTTCCATCCCTGCCTACTTCTCTTTTCTTGGATGCTTGCTTTCTGAGGGCTCACTTAATCAAATATCCCACTCAGTCAATTGAATGAGTGTTGAATCACGCAACACGCCAAGGCGCTGTCCAAGGTATCAGAGTCAGTTACTGCAAATTGCTGTTTACCCTTAGTGGGCATACTCCATTTTTGATTCTGTGCAATCTCCTTACAGATGGAAAGGATAATGATGGATAAAAAACAAAGTGATTAAGTAGTATTAATGGAGATTTTTAAGGCAAAATGCAATGAAATTTTGTGACTTTCCACGAAGATGTCTTCCCCATATTTATTTAAGCTTTTAAGGGAAGCATCAAATTCTGGTGTGTTCAACAACATGAAAATTCTTCTTAATCAATTGATAATAATTGGTTAATGATCTGTGTCACAGAACTGGTATATGTCTTGAGAGAGACTGAGAAGATGTTTAGATATGTTTCAAGCTTTCAGGAAATTTGTTATCAATCTAGTTAAGGAGACAATGTACACATGTTAAGGCAATCCAAACAATATAAGGTTTAGTGGTAATTTTAAGGGAAAAATAAATAAAAAGGAAAAATAAATAAATGCTTTATTTTTAAGTTCTTTGGACTTAAACATAGCCTTGATTAAAATAAACCAATGCTTTTTCTTCCAATCTTCTTCTTGTGGTGGTGGCAAAACATAATTTAACATTTGCCATAAAACCTTACCATTTTTAAGGGCATAATTCTGTAACATGAACTGTACATTTTGTACAATTTATGCCACAGAATGGATGAAGAAATTGGGAAAGAGAAATCAATCTCTTGCTTTTCATTAGAACCTGAGTTCTTAGTCAAAGATAATGGCTAGGACTGGGATAGGTGAAAGGGTCAACTGAAGGTACATTCATAGAACACCAACAGGATTTACCTGACTGTCCACATCTAGGTTGGAATTTATGAGAAATACTTCTTCATATCTTTTGTGGATACTTGAATGTGAAATAATAAGTTATAAACCAACAATTCTGATAAATGTGGAAATTTAGAAATATCTTAAACAGATCAAGAACTTGAGGGTCATTTTGCAATCTGGTTACAGCTTTTATTTTAAGACATGGAATCAAAAAATTTCCCCAATGACTCTTTCAAAGAATAGCTCATTAAATATTGCTATTAATTCAAAGTAGTTTCAAATTTTTTAGTTTTCTATTTAGTAAACAATCCACTTTTGTAAAAGCATTAGCAGAGATGGCAACTTCTGACTCAGTGATGGCAGAATCAAAACTGAGCCAAGTTTTTGGAGAACATAGGCAAGGGCTTAATTGAGACTTCAGTTGAGGAGAGACAGCATTGATCACAGAACCAGGCTATTCCATGAACAAAGGGAAATATAAGCTTTTTCTGATTTCTGGGTTGGGCTAAAGTCTGGTAATTTCCACTGGATGGTGGCATCACTCCTAAAGATATTTCTTCTTGCACAAGACTCAGACCACTGGGAGGTCATGATCAATTTGTCCCAGGAACTGCTGAATTTCTCTTGCAGCTGGCACCATAATCTTATGCAAACATCCTGGGCTTTGGCTCAATCTTTTGGCCTTATGATAGGGCTGAAGGACATTGAGTGCTTGGACTTCTATAGCTGCTCAAAAAGCCCAAGGTGAGGTAGAAGAAAACATATACCAACTCCAATGGGCAATCAATATAACTACATGCTAAGCAGAGCAGTATCAGACCCAAAAGTTCAGGCTGCAAGGTAGACAAACAAAATATGAAAAAAGGGATACCAAGCATTTTCATCTTCTTCCAGTCACCCATCAGACATCTGCAGGACCAAGTGAAGAGTCAGTGTTTTCAGTAAAGAGGCCTTCAAGTCCCTGAAAATTAACCTAGGCAACCATTATCTTCATAATCCACATGTCAGAGGTGTTATCTACAACAAAGTTAGTGGCAAACTAGTATTGTATTTTCCACCTGTATGACTTCAAAAATTAATGATTTTATGTTGACTAAGAACAAATGAAGTTAGATGGTTTATTTAGGTTTTTCCCCTGGTAACAATTTCATCTTGTGCAAACATTTTGCTTCTTGGTTTTATCAGGTCTCGTGACAGGTTTTGTTAAAAGAGCACTAGAGTAGCAAACAACAAGCCATGCTTACAAAGGGTAATAGCTTGTTGAACCCAAGGTTTTATTTTATGGTGCCAGCCTTTAGCCATGGTGTTTTCTGATTGTCTCAAAGGTGACAGTTACTCTATCATTTATTTGCAATTGGCAAGATTACTCAGAAATTCTTTTTTTGTCCAAAACTTAAATTTTCTATAAAGGTTATCTTTCTAACTACAAAGTTGATCTACTCAAAAAATATCTAGATATAATGCTAAGGGAATGCAAAGCAAGACAAAATAGAACAAAAATAAAAACAAATTCCTTGATTACAGGCTGATCAGTGTATTATTGAGAATGCCAGAGCCAAGCACAAGGAATAAGGAATCAGATCTCCTGGGTTCTAGTCCTGATTATGGCACTTAATCTCCTCGGCATAGTGACCCTACTGCACTATAGTCTCCTTATCTAAACTAGCCATATGAGTTACACCATCCTTGCCATTATGTGTTTGGAGAACTTACAGAAAATGGACACAATGCCTGCTCTTTCAAATATGCAGGATTTTATTGAGCATCAGAATGAATCATGGCATGAAAACAAGGTGGAAAATAATTGCTATTAATACAGAAATCATTTAGAGAAAATGGCATCAAGGAAACTAACAAGCAGAATTTAAGAGTTATTAATTTAAAGGGTTTGGATGTGGGGTCTCTCTATGTTACCTAGGCTGGTCTTGAACTTCTGGGCTCAAGCCATTCTGCTGCTTCAGCCTCTCAAGTAGCTGAGAGTAGCTGGGATTATAGACATGCTTTATCACATCCAACTTAATAGTTATTCTTCAGAAGCATTTGGATCACAGAGGTGAAGACTGGGCTCTTAGTTTTAATTCTAGGCATGATTTTAAAACTGTCACCTATGTGACCTTGGACTTCTTTTTCTATCACTCAGATAAGCTTGTTTCCATTTGTGTTTAACCATGACTCTCTCATTATCTTTCTCTACGCAGAGCCCCTCAGGTGGCATTCACATTGAGTAGAGTGATTTTTGTTTTCAAAAAGGAAAATTTTACAAATAGTGCTTCACTTTTATTTCAGCTTGAGCTGTTTTCTCCTGGGAAAACAGCTTTTTGCTTGGCAAAAATGGATGTGAAGCATTGGCGAAAACGAAAGGCCGTTTTCATTGCAAAGAAAACTGCCTTTTGCTTTTGCCAAAAAAAGCAAAACATATGAGACAAAACCACAAATATTTCCCTGTTTGCAAACCCTGTGAAAACGTGATTTTTCATCAGTGGTGAGAGTATTTTCCTACACTACTTCTTCCCATTTCTAAAAATAATGGCTTCAATGGTAAGAGTCATAAGTCACACCTATCCTACCTCATCACTAGAATGGAATATCATGAACATTGTTGTTAAACTTGTTAAATATATTTTCTATCAAAAGGAGGAGATAAGACCCTTACTCAGTAATATGCTCTCAACAAAGTAAAATGAAAATGTATTGAGCCTGGGTGAACCACTGATGTTGGGCAACCATGGTCAAGGAAAAGGTGTTGGGGGTTCAATTTGGATTTAATATAGAGGACATCTCTGAGTGAACAGAAACTAAAAAAAACAAAACAAATAAACAAACAAAAAACAGCTTGAAGAATAATAAGAGGGTGGTAATCACACAGGTAGTAGAAAGAACACTGAGATGGTACTGGAGAGAATTAATTCCCAGTCCTTACTGCATATGCAACTGATGGTATTAACTTTGACAATCAGCTCAGTTTCCTGGGGTCTCAGATTCTGCTTGAAAAAATGAGTCAATGAAAAGACCATTCAGATCATTTCAGATTTAAGAATGTGCAACAAACAGATTGGAAGTCCATTTGTAAATGTAGAAAATGTGAATATCCAGGGCTCTTAACTAATCAACTCCCCTGAATCCAAAATAGCCTGCTAAAGTCAGAGGATTAAGCCGGGTGTGGTGGCGCACACCTGTAATCCCAGCACTTGGGAGGCTGAGGCAGGAGGATCACGAGTTCAAAGCCAGCCTCAGCAACTTAGCGAGGCCCTAAGCAACTCAGTGAGACCCTGTCTCTAAATAAAATACAAAATAGGGCTGGGGATGTGGCTCAGTGGTGGAGAGCCCCTGGTTTCAATCCCCAGTACCAAAAATAAAAAAAATAAAATAAAAAAAATAAAGTCAGAGGATTACTGTGGCATCTTTAATGATTTGTGTGAAAGTATTCACATAATAAATTTCATTTCATTTCATCAGTTTTTTTTGTGTTTGTGACTGCCCTTAATATCAATATGCTTTTCCTCTTATCTACACTAAGCTCTTCATACTGTAATAAAGCTATGGTCTTCTCATTTTCCCCAGTGAGGTAGTAAATATTCATTCACTGTTTTTATGTTATTAAAATATTTAAAATATTAATACAGGTAGGACTCACTCCAAGGACTAGATTTGCTCAGGAAAGTAGAGTGCAAATAAATTAGTGATATGTGAAGTAATATTTTGAAAAAGATTTAGTTTCCTGGGGTCTTTTTGTGCAATTTTGTGATGAATGTGTTATCAAGCGAGGAAATACTTTATCAAAGACATCTGCCCAGATTCTTTAAATAAATTTTATTTAATGGATATTATAGAAAGCCCTCAGTAATTCTTTCCTGTTCTTGCCCCTCCTTCTTCAACCCTGGACCTTCTGTTTGTATCTTTCACTGCCTTCAATTGAATGAAACCAAGAATCAGACCTGGACTAGGCACATCAGTTATTTATCCATGTATCAGTTGTTTATGTATTACTGACAACATGCTAGGCATTTTAAATGTGTTTCTCATTCATTCCTATAGCAAGCCCAGGATGGAGTCGTCATTATCCTAGGGAAACTGAGGCCTTCTACAGAACTGGAGCTGCAGATAAAATACTGTTTCTGAGTCCCCTGGGGCTGTGCTTTATCTGAGTCCCTTCCCCTCTGCTGGCTGATCTCTGTCTCCAAGGATACCACCCACTTGCTTTGTTTGGTTGGTTGGTTTCATTTGGTGCTGGGGATTGAACCCAGGGCCTGGTACTAGCTAAGCAGGTGCTCTACCACTGAACTACACCCACAGCCTACCACTAGGAATTTGTATGTAGCGGCATGGGGGTGGGGATTAGCTATATAAAAATCAATTTTATAGTGTATAATTAGTCATTTTTAGTATATTCACCAAATGGTGCAACCATCACCATTATCTAATTCCAGTATATTTTTATCACTCATACCCATTAAGAGTCTACCTACCCTGCTCATTCTCTGGCAATCACTAATCTTTTTTCTGTCTCTATGAGTGTTCCTATTTAGGACATTTCATATAAATGGAATCACATAATATGCAGCCTTCTGTGTCTACCTTCTTTCACTTAGCACTGTGTTTTCAAGGTTCATATGTATTGTATATTAGCACTTTTTATTTCCTAATATTTTGTTGCTTCTTTCTGGATTAATTTCCCTTTACTGAAGAACTCTTCCAAGAATTCTTCCAAACGTAAAAAAAACTGTCACATAAATTTTCCATAGATCTAGTATGTTTAATAATATCTTCATTTCACACTCACACTTAAATAAGATACTGACTGAACATACATGTTTAGACTTGAAACTCAAAGTTCCTTATCTTCACTACTTTGAAGATTATTTCTCCATTGCTATCAAGAATCCTGATATCAATTTGATTCTTGTTTCCTTTAAGGATTTGTGTATGGGAGATCAAACCCTGGGCTTCACACATGTGAACAAGAACTCTACCACTAAGCAACACTGTAGCCCCTGATTCTTGTTCTTATTAAGGTGATCTGCTTCTTCCCTTTGAAAGTTTTGAGAATTTTCTATTTTGATGGTCTTACATTTCACTATCACACATCTAATTTTTTTTTCCTTTTCATCCTTTTTGAGCTTGTTTAGCAGTCCTTATGACCTATAAATCTGAAGCATTCTTTCTTTAATTATGGAAAATTATTTCTTCTAATATTTTTCTATTTACTTTTGTCTCTCACTTGGGGATACCTCTTATGTAGATGGTGATAGTTTTATTTCTGTTTTTCATTCCATTTAACTTTTTTCTCATCTCTTCCTTTCCTACGCTTTCTTCAAGACTTTTTTTTTTACTTCGTCTTCCAGCTCCCTAAATATTTCTTCATCTGTATTGATTTTAAACTTAATCTAACAGGTAAATTTTTTCCTTGATTTTTTTTTCAGATACTGGGAATTGAACCAGTATTGGGACTGCATTGCACTACATCCCCAGTCCTTTTTTTATTTTGAGACAGGGTCCCACTAAGTTGCTGAGGCTGGGCACAAGTTTATGATCCTCTGCCTCAGTCTCCTGAGTTGTTGGAATTATAAGCATGCACTACTGCCCCCAATCCCCATTACTTTCACTTTCTCTGGAAGAAAGTTTTGTTGTTTTGCTCAGTGAGTTCATCTTTGCTCCACTGGGACTTTTAACTGCATTGGATCTCCGTGTTTGCTGTAGGGGGAGGAAGGGAGAAAGCTTTGATTGTACTTTCCAGGCTAATGTAGGTTTAAGGTGTGGGGCTACCTCCTAGGAAAACAGACTCTAATTGCAATCTTGCTTAACCATTCCTGTTTTCTCTATTTTAAGCATTATTTATTCTCTATGGAACTGCCTAGGATTTCTATCCCTGTAAAGTGGTTATAGGAGGATGGAAGGAAAAGATGCTCAGACTTCTGTTAGCCTGTCTACTTCTGCCATGCTTCCTTTTCCAGTGGGTGCTAATGTTGCCCTCATGTTTCCTTCTCAGCCCCAATTTTCCTAGACATTGTGGTCCTGCATAAAATGATCTCCCCAGACAAGTGCAAGGGAGGGAAAAGGAAACATAAGGAAGGAAAGAATCCAGTGTGGCCATTTCTCACTCTGGACCACACACCACCCTGTTAGTTGCTGAGCTTAGCTCTGTGGTTTTCCGTCCTCAGCTTCTGGTTTCTTTTACCACTCTCCAACCAGGTTAAAGTCAGGAGAGGGAGTCAGTGTCCCATTTCATTTTGCTATTTTTAATTTGTCTCTACAAATATGAAAGAAATATTAATTTCACTTAAAACCAAGGCAGGTACAACATTTGATTGGTAGGGCATTCATAGTAAAATGTGAAGCTATGGGATTTTAAGTATACTTTAATAGCTTTTATATTCAAAATGAGACTGTTTCAAAATTCAATCAGTGATATGATTAATATTTCATCCTAATAGAAGCTCAAACACTGAGCCCAATTGGTAACTCTACTTTCAGTAAGATAGTATTCACTTGGTTGGTGTTTGATGCTCAATTTCCAAATATAAGAAAGGAAAAGTGCCTATTAGGATATCTGCCCATAAGATTGCCAACCCTGACTTCAAATGCAACCCATTAATATAACTCATAGAGAGGGTAGTTTTTGTTGGGGGGAGGGTAAATTTGAGTCATTTCTTTGTTCAAAAAGTATTTATTTGCCACAGTCTATGCTAAGGTCTTCATAAAACATTCTTTAATGTGAGGGGAACTGAAAATTTTATAGTATAAACTGATCATGTGTTTCATGACAATGAACCTATAGTCAAGAAAGAGTTCTATTGTCTTTTTGTTCTATTAAAACTCTGGCCCATGATAAAATTTGGACTATGTTATCCATGCAACTGTAGTTCAATAGTACTTTGATCATTCTAGGAGTACTGTATTAGAGACGTGGCTATTTAGGCTATCCCTTTCAGACTATGGTGTAAAAAAAGTAAAAAAGTGTCATCCTAGCCTGTAGACAGGGAACTGAGAGCAGCAGAGGAGCAGCAGAGGGCACTCACAAGCAAACACTTGCGTAGGTGGCTTAAATGCAGCACAATAGAAGAACTAGTTAAAATACAGATTCTGAAATCCTTATGAGAAATCTCAAACTAGTGTTTCTAAGGTTGGGGACATAGACTTTGGAAAAGTTCAGGACTTTGGCAATGTGTTGGTCTCTCCTGTTAGCCTAGGGAAAATCAGGTCAGGACTGCCCAAATGGGAAGAGGGAAGGGAGGGCTCCAAGAGATAGGCAACATTGGAGGGGTGCAGGGTCCATGGAAGACAATTAAAACATATTCAGAAGACAGCTGAGGTCCTAAGTCCTGAGAAATAAGATTATGTAGCAAGATGAATGTTATTAATTAATATTAAAAACAGAATTTGAAAATAAATTCTTATTAAACATGTTCAGCAAGATTTTTTTTTAAAGATACATGCCTGAAGTTAGAGAATCTTGCTAGGGTGGGTTATGAAAAGAAAGTCAAGAGTTAAGTATGAGATGGGTAAAAAGAGGTGCTTAGTGACTTGGGATCCAGGACACTGGGCCACAGTAGAGCTTCATTTTTTTTTTTTTTTTTTTTTTGGAATCGGGGTTTGAACTCAGGGACACTCAGCCACTGAGCCACATCCCCAGCCCTATTTTGTATTTTATTTAGAGACAGGGTCTCACTGAGTTGCTTAGGGCCTCACTATGTTGCTGAGGCTGGCTTTGAACTCACGATCCTCCTGACTCAGCCTCCCAAGTTGCTTGGATTACAGGCGTGCACCACCGCGCCCTGCCTAGAGCTTCACTTTTAATTAGAACCTTGTGTCTATTGTTGTTGTTACATGATTTCACTGATGGCTGGAGAGATGATTTCACCAAGTTCTAAGGGGGAAATCCTAAGGCATACTCATTCATGTATTCACTCTTTACCTTATTCATAATCACTAGCTAAATGTGGCATATTTGTTCTTTGCCAAATATTGAGGGTCTCCTCTATACCAGGCATTGTGCCTGTGGTGAGAATGGAGAGGTGAGCAGAGGTCAAAACCCTATAAAGTTTGGATCTTAATGTCTCCCAAAGGCTCATTTGTTGAAGGTTTGGTCCCCAACCCATGACATTGTTGAGAGGTAGCATAACCTTTGGGAAGTAAGACCTAGTGGGAGGAAATTAGGATATTGGAAGGAATAGTGAGACCCTTGCTCTTCCTCTTCTATGCTTCCCAGTCACCATGAATAAAGAAAAGCTAACTACACACAGATCATCCAGTGCCAAGTAAAGTTTTTCTTTACTTAAAAGCAAATGGAAGTCACTGAATGATTTTAAGATGAGAGGGCATACAGAAAAGCCCTCTTTTGAGTTGAAATTGCAGGGGGTGGGACACAGGTAAGGCAGCAGGCAGTTTCCAGATGAAAGGGTATGGCTTGGTCAGAGGTGATGCCAAAGTAATCGGAAATGGGCAGATGTGAGAAATATTTAAGTGGTAAAATTGAATTGATAGGTCATGATAAGGGATTGAATATGGGGGAGGAGAAGGCTTGAGGAAGAGGAAGATGCCAGAAATGGCTCCTAGAATACTGATTTGAACAACTGGAGGATATTGGTGCCATTTACTGTGAGACAGAACCTTGAGAAAGGTAGGAGATGAAGAGTGGTAGTTAGAGTCAAGCCATTTCCTCTGGTTATTTCTGCCCTCCTTTTGCACTAACAGACCTCTTGGGTTACCTCCCTGTGTCCTGAATAGGCCACTTTGGTTACTGCACGAAGCACTAACTCACTGCTCAGTGCCCTGCTCTAGAGAAAGAATATTTTCTAAACTAGCCAGTGACCAGTATGGGTTAGCACATTAGCAAAATAACTGGGAAGAATATGGAAGTACCAAGAACCTGGATGGTCTAGTCCTGAAAATTCCTCAGTATGTTTACTAAGCCACCAGCATCAGCCTTTCTGGCTCTCACAAACCCTTCTCCCCAAACCCCTCCCACACATTCATCAGAGTTGGCTAACAAGCCTTGCCTGTTTTGAGTGTCCTTTCCTTTAGTTTTTTTTTTTTTTTTTTTCTGATTTCTCTGGAGCTTATGAACAGAAAAATGTTGAAAAGGCAGTGACATTTATTAAGCACACGGTGTACAAAACACTGTACTACTACCTTGAAGAGGTAAAAAATAAACAGCTCCCAAGAAAAGTGAAGCTAAAGATTGGTAACCCATGAACCATGTAGTTATTTTATGAGAATAGGGAAGCATGGTTGATTTTCAGAATCTAAACATACATAAACTCAGAGCCCAGCAGAGGAAGGTAGTTGAGGCCCTTGCTTTTCTATTTTATTTTGTTTTTATTTATTTATTTATTTATTTAATTTTTTTCTGTGGTTCTGAGGATCATACCCAGGGCCTCACACATGCTGGGCAAGTGTTCTACGTTGAGCTACTTCTCCAGCCCTCTTCCCTGTTTTAGAGGGGAAGGCTGATAGGTACTTGTGCCAGTGTTGAGGGCATGTTTTATAGACTTTGGCCCCTTCTCACTTTTTCACTGGGAAGGACTGTTAAAACTTCCAACCAGGCACATAAATTGCTGATATAATCAGAAAGGTTACATCATTCTGGAAAATTCTCTGATTCTCTGATTCCCTTTATGTATACTTTCAGAGAAAATGAAGTTCATTCCCTATGTCTGATGGGTGGGTTGATTCCACAAAACTGCTCAAGTAGTTACTTAGTTTACAGTGTAAACTAAGTAAGGACTTTTCTCTGCTTTGGGATTAATAAACAATAAAAATCAATACATATTTGGGATCTAGTGACCCCAGAGATGTTTTTTGAATAATGTCATGAAACTATATGGGGAACATTTGGGAAAAACAGACTGGAAATACCATTTACTGGCCTTGTATGGTGCACCTGAGTCAGGTGCTGACGTAGATGTTAGTCACTTAATCATCATAACAACCCATTAATTAGGTATTGTCTCCTCAGTTTTAAAGAAAAACAAACAGAGGGCCAGAGGGATTGGTCACACTGCTAGTATAGGACAGAAGC